>CM032634.1:11359344-11389559 GCA_019097785.1 Fraxinus excelsior | reverse complement strand
TTCTCTTCATAGCAATAATAATATTCCAAATCTGTAAGTCACTACTAACAAATAGATTTTAACACACGGATAACATTCGTTGGTAATCAGAAATGGGTTATCCTTTGGTAAAAGTAATCCATTTTCAACAACGGAGTTCTCGTTTGGAAATAATTTAGGAAAAAATGAAAATTGCAAAAAAGGGAGGAAGAAAAGAAAAACACTCGAGGAAAATATTCGAGATCTTCTTTTGTTTTTGGTTCGTTGATCCACAAAACAAGTTTCAAATTCGAAGTGAAGCCTTAAATTATAACATGGTAGAATTATTTCTCACTCTACTCGAGACTTCTTATTAATTATTTAAATATTCAGTAAATCATCAGATTAAACAATTAATTGAATTTCACTGAGGCTTTTTGCTAGATTTTGAATTTTTTCTAGATAATCTATATAATTACATTTTTTCCAAAAAGTTTTTAATTATATACACTTTATTTTTAATAATTTGAAAAAAATTTACCTGAGGCAAAAATGAGGATTATTTATGGAATGTTCGGAAGATAGTTGAGGTATTATTCTATCTTGAGATATTTTAATTATTCATTTCACTTTCGTAATCGCATTGACATATTTATTTGATTAAATGAATACTTCATTAAATTTATTTTTTATTTAATCTATATACGTGACTAACTCGAATTTTTATAGCATTAAATATATTTATAAAATTTAAATTTCTACCACATATTATTGTAATATGAAAACTTGCATATATAAAAGGGTAATTGACGCAAAATGTCTCTACCTATGACGAGTTTTGTGAAAAACGTCCATACGTTTGATTTTTTGGTGTAGAACGTCTTTACCTTTGCATTTTTTTGAGCAAAACGTCATTTTCACTAATTTTTAACATAAAATGATCATTATATCCTCCTATATAAATTAAAAAAAGAAAAGAAAAGAAAAATAAAGAATAAATTGCAATATGCTCCTAAACTTTTTAAAAAATGTAAATGAATCCAAAATTTTAAGAAAATCCCAAATCATGCAAACCCTTCTCTGTTAAAACTAATAATAAGAAAATCTCAAATCATCCCTCACCAAGAACCCTAATTTTTCGCATAGACCTCTAATGGCAGCCAGCAATTGAACCCGATTTTGATGCAATTGATGAAGACTCATTACTGGAATATGAGTGCCAGGTGAGGACGAACCTATTCCAGGTGGTCCCCCTCCATTAGTGCATCGGACGGCGCCGAAAATCGATTTCTTCGCTGGCGAAGTCGCGAGCTTCGCGACATGAGAGTTTTCAAACAAAAATTGGGCGTGCTTGAGAGATGATATGGATGAATTGCAACCATGTACAGTTTCGTCTGGATGTGGGGAAGGTGTCAGTAGGTGTCTGCGACCATAAGTGTGAGCACCGGAGCCGAAAATCGCATTCTTCTCAGGTGAGTCGCTGCGTCGCGACTGGAAGGGAAGTTTCTACAAAATTGAGTTGCTGTGGAGTATTTTGTAATGGATTTTTGGCATGGTTAGGTTCATCTAAGGATGTGCAGTCAGCCAGGGTAGGTTCCAGCCATGGCATTGACTGGAATTTTGATTTTCGGCAGTTTGCATTTTTTGTGGCAGTTTTTTTTTTTTTTTGCTCGGTTTCTGGTGATTTTGTGGATAAAATTTCTTGTTGTTTGGTGGTAAATGAAGTTGATGTTAGGGGCTTTTCTATGATACCAAAATCTGGTGGTTTGGGAGGTCGATCTTTGCCGGGATTTGAGAAAGAAGGGTTTGGATGATTTGGGGTTTTCTTAAAATTTTGGACTCATTTACATTTTTTAAAAAGTTTAGGAGCAGATTGTAATTTATTCTTTATTTTTCTTTTCTTTATTTATATAGGAGGGTATAACGGTCATTTTATGTTAAAAATTGGTGAAAATGACATTTTGCGCAAGAAAATGCAAAAGTATGGACGTTCTGCACCAAAAAATCAAACGTATGGACGTTTTTCACAAAATCCATCATAGGTAGGGACGTTTTGTGCCAATTACCCTATATAAAACTATCGAATAAGTTTTTGACCCACACAAAAAGCATGTCTTGATCGTTTCGTGGAAGTTCATTGCAAGTATGAGTTTCGATCCTAGTTATTGTTTTGACGTTCATATGCTCGTTTAAATTTGTGGTTAAGTATCGTACTTGAACTTTAGAATGAACGTTAGAAATTCTGAAAGCTCTGGACTTTATGTGTATGTGCAAAAGAAATAAATTCCATCATATTTTTATTAAAGGAAATATAATAATTCACCAGATATTTTGTTAGCAAAAAAAAAAAAGAGTAAAGAGGAGACTCTTTCGTTGATTTCATACATACTAAAATCACTTGGTATTTCATTTGGTTGCGAGCATGTAATTTAATTCTAGGTAATTCAATAGAAATTGTTAATTAAATGTGTTTCATTGGTTTAATTTTCAACCTAGAATATATTATATCTGTCCATTTTTTATTGGTGTGTAGATGAGAGAGGGTGGGTACGTGAGAGAGAGACATAGTGAGTGAAAAAAATACAAACTACATCTCCATAAATAAAATAGTTTCCTTATTTTCAAAGAAAATATGGTCACGTGAGCAAAACTAGAAAATATTTTCCGTGAAAAATTTGTCAATCAAACAGTACAAAAGTATGAAATTAGGTAAAAAAAAAATACAATTTTCATGAAAAATGTTGACAATCAAACGCATCCTAAAAGAAAAATTAGAGTTAGAAAGTGTACTAGAACACAAACTCTCAAGGAGTGGGAAGGGGTTTCTCTATGAAAATATTTGAGATACAAAGAGCTCTTGTATAAAAAACATAATATCATAGCGAGCAAATGTAAGTTTCAATCAGCAAATCTGATCGTTCTTTTAACAAGACTAGTCCAATTCATTGCATGAATAAAGAAGAATCGATAGTTCATAATAATAATTTTTTATTTATAACCTATAATCGCGTGCCTACAGAAGAATTGGTGAGTCATAGCAATAACTCTATGGTCAAATATTTATATGTATTCTCTTAAGAGGAAACTTAGGTATTCCCTCCAACTGCGTGCTTATTGAAGATTGAAGAGTCGATACCCATAGGCAATGATGATTAACTCTTATTCGTAAAGGATTCCCTTCAAAGGGAATTCAAGTATTTTCTCGAGGCACTTTCAATCACATGCCTATTTGCAGTGACAGATCTGGAGGGGTGCCCAGCCCCCAGCCTATTTAATTTTTTTTCTCGTGTAACTTTATTTTTTTTTTTACGTATTAGCCGAGCTTGTAATTCGGTCCCGAATCCATTCCTACCTATTTATAGATAATGACTCTTTAATCAATTTATAAAATTCGAGTCCAAAGAAGATAAGATACAAAGAGCCCTATGGCCCGCTATAATAGACAACAATTTATTCAATTAAATCTGAACAAAAAACAAAAGACCAAATGATAGGGCCGGACATGATCTGATTCAATTCGATTCTGAAGAGAACCAAACCGAATCAAAATTTTCGGATATTTAATAAATGGAACCGTTAATTCCAAATATGATTATAGAACCGTTCAGGTTCGGTTCGATTCTGTACCATAATTAGTTTTTTTAATATTTACAACAACACTATATAAATACAACTAATGACATATTCATTCGTAGTTTCGATGGACGGTTGAAAAGGGGAAGTCGGACTTGACAGCCAGCGGCTTCGATTTGGACACATAGATGTAGGTTTTCAATTTATCAAATGATTTATGATTAGTAGACTTGCGCTTACCCTATGAAAGTATAAAATTGAAAAGGGTTTTGGGCTAACAATGAAATTAATAATCGGGCCAAAAAAATCAAAACAAAAATTGAATTTAAATATGGGGAAATTAGGCTCACTACTTTAAAAAAGAAACCAATTAGATTAATACACTTAACATAAATTAAAACCTCTTATCACCGTAATTTATACGTCCCAAAACCCGTTCAATTACATACACACAGAGACAAGATTTGGCTTTGCTCACGATTTTTTTCAAATTTTTCATCAACATCATCCCGTTTTTCTCCAAATTTCGGTGGGCTTTGAAGATTAATTATATTTCAACATCATTCATCCACGAATTCACACTTCCATCCATAAAATCTCAAGAAATCAACACTTGATGTTGGTTTTGTGGATTGGTTGTGAAATATTTGGATTTAGCATAGAATCATGGGAAAATTTTACTCATTTCAATTACTGTGCATATCAAGTGTTTGATTAATTGCTCCAATGCATTTATTATCAATTAAAATATGGATTAAAAAATGATCGGAACGATACTGGCGATGCTGACAAAGGAGTGTCAGCATTGTAGGATGAATCTTGGTTATCTTCCGATAGTTTTCTACACCGTCTTTGTAAGGTAATTCTATGGACTAGTTGACACTCACATGCTCGTCTATCTGTTATTAATTTTGAGCTATTTGTAAATTTGACAACCAAAACTTTTGGGCTAATACTTCCTGTGAAAGGCTGTCAATTTGTAGATCTCCTGAGCTGGTTTTCGTGGACATTTATTGCCATGTCCAAAAAAAATGTTTCATCATCTTAAGAAATAGTGAAGACTTCTTTATTCAACCATATAGATTGTTTCAAGTTTCTTCTACAGAGTAGCTGAAATGTGAATAGTAGTTCAGCAAATTCGTCATCGTGCTTACAAATCTGGATTTTTGATTGCAGGATTTCTTTTCATTGGTACTGGAAGCTCCAGTGGTTGATGGAGACCTCCTGATTTGGGTGTGTTCTAGATCTTCATTTAACATTCTCCTTGAACAGAATCAGAATTTGATTTTAGAATTTCTAAGTGAAAAAATCTTTTATTTCTCACTAATTAGTACCCATTTGGTTCTTCTTAACATTATGTGAAGTTGTGTTGTTAATGAAATGGTAATCGATATCAAGTAATTCCATTATTCAGGCTTCTCTTGATCTTCCTAGCATTCCAAAATAGAATTTCAGGCTTTTCCGGCTGCTGCTTATCTTTGGAGGGTACAAGTTCTTCACTAGAGGCGAGAGGAACAATGAAGAGAAATTGGTGGAAGCAACACACTAGGGCGTGGATTATAAATGTCGTTACAGAAACTTTCTTCTAATATGTTCAACTTTGCATTTGTGTTCCGATTTTGATGTATGGGTCCAGTCATTTTGAATCAAAAACTCGGATTCCGATTTTAACTTCTTGAGGGAAATTAGGGTTCTATACAATGAATGATGTTCATTTTCATTGTATAGTTCAGATTAGGATTTGTGTAATGATTTTGGTGGTTCTTGGTGGACAATAACTCAATTCTTGCATAATTGTTTAGAAGATGAGTTTGTTTGATTTTATCTTAGTTTGAAACTGAAAATTGTGAGTTATGATTGTTTGTAAGATTTTCTGAGAAGAAGATGTGTGAATGAATGGTTTGTCATTTTCGAATGTTTTTTTGTTTTATCACTTTTTTCGGATGTTTGCAATTTTTTTTTCAACTTTTGTCACTGTTTTGAATGTTTGTTCCTTTTTTATTTTAATGTATGTCACTTTTTCTATCATATTTTTTTTTGTTGATGGTAAGAGGTTTTGGTTTAGACTTTTGTTCTTGCAAGGAAAAATTCGAATCCAATTGTTAAAGAAGGAGGATGCCCTTGAATTTCATTAAAAGATTGTCACTTTTTTAAATTTGTGTCACTTTTTTTTTTATTATTGCCACTTTTTCAATTTGTATAACTTCTTTTAATTTGTGCCACTTTTTTGAATTCGTCACTTTTTTTTTTTTTTTTTTTTTTGTCACTTTTTTTAGTTTTTTGTCACCTTTTAAGTCACTTTTTAGATGATAAAAAAATGAAATAATATGTTATATTTTCTTAACATAACCAGCATGTGGATTGACCTAAACATGATGATTATTTTAAGAAAATGATTATTGGTGTTATTTCGGTATTTGTCACTTTTTTAAAAAAAAAAAAAAAAAGTAAAAAAGTGACATTGTGTCACTTTTTCATTTTACACAGTATTTTTTACTTCCTAAAAACTTTTCATATGATTTTTCAAAACATCCCTAATTTTAAGGGTATTTTTGTAAGTACCCCTTTAAATATTGGGTTGGGCTGAGCTAGCTAGACATGGACTTGACTTGGAAGTTGGAGCATTAATCACTAAATTAGTTAATTTGCTAATTTTGTTTAGAAAAAAATAAAATAATTTAATTAATTCAATATAAAAAATTAAAAAAAATTATTTAGATTCGATTATTCGATTCTTGGTCTAGAACTAAGATCCGAACCGAACTGAACCGAATTCATCGGTTCTCGATTCAAATACACATTTGGGTATTTAACTTATGAAGAACCGTTCGGTTCTGGTTTAGTTCGAAAATTTTGTCCAACCCTACAAAATGATGACTATTTGTAAATAACAAGTCTATTGGATATGTTCTTGACCCTCTATATATTGACTTCCCCAATCCCCTCAACCTTTACCCTCAACACCCCAACACCAAATTTTATTTATTTATTTAATTTTTTTTATTTTTTTGCATTGTCACTCTCTTATTCTCTCTCAATCTAAATATAAATGAACGTACCCCTACCCGCCCCAGCTCAGAACACTGAAAATACTCTTCGCATCCTTCTCTCTTCTTGTGCCCTTCATCTGCAACTTTTTCAGTGAGTTGAAGTACATATTTCTGCATTCAGATGAATGACAGTTGCACCAAACTAAAATTCATCTTCAACCATTACACCAAATGAACAGTATTTAATCATTTTTTTTTATCCTTAGTAATTTATTTATTCGTAATATTATTTATTTATGTATTTTAGAAATATATAAATTACTAAATAAATATTTACGTTAAATTAAGGAAACTATTAAATTCATTAATAAATATATTATTAAAACATAGTACAATTAAAACATATTAAATTACTAAATATGAAGTCGAAAAATCATTACAATTTAATTCTCGAAATTCGTATATTCTTCCCACAGATGATCGATTAATGCATTTCGAAGTGCAATGTGAGTCTCTTTATCCTTGATTTGTCTATGACGAGCAATGAATTCTTGAAAACGATGATTTTCGTCTTTAACCAACTCAACTTCCGAACATGGCGCTTCTGTTCATTCTCTAATTGGTGCATCAACAATACGTTCGTCATCAATAATCATTTAAGTATGTGGTTATTGTAACATATTTCGTGTTAACTATAAATAATTGTGTTAGTTATATTTTAAATTTTTTTCTTATTTTAATTAATTCAGTAATTATTATTTTTAACATTTAAAATTTATTTTAAATGCAAATAATAATAATAATAATAATAATAATAATAATAATAATTGTAATTGTATTAAAAATTATATAACAAAAATGACACAGAAACAACCCAATAATTCTTTTGGCAAATTAAAAAAATGGCAAATTGGACTTTACACTATTCACTTTTGCACCATTTTTTCAAAATGGTGCAAAGTATGGTGTCATATTGGAGCACATTTGCACCAAATTTTGGTGCATTTTAGTGTTATGGTTTCTCCATTGACGATGGTCTCAGAGACTGCTTGTCATTGTCATGGAAGAATCCTTACCTTCTTCGTCTTGCTTTCTCTGCTGGCATTGGTGGCCTCTTTGGCTATGACACATGTCCCTTTTCATCTCACACACACACACATCTATATATGTATGTACCTATCAGGACCGCACCTATGTTTTTTATAGCCAGTTCCAAGTCTGAGTAAAGAAAGAGAGTTGCAGTATACGTGTGCATATATCTCAACTGCCTATGTTTTTCATAACGGTTCCGGTTCTAAGTAAAAAAATGAGGATCAAAAGAGTCACAGTAGATCGATAAGTTGTCACCTACAAGTGCTCGCTAGATTTAGCAATGAACTGAAATTGAGTGGCAAAAAAGGATTAGCATGTAACGGACCCTAAATTATCGAAAATAAGACTTATTTTGTTGTGTGTATATAAATGATGCAGGAGTTATATCAGGTGAACTTTTGTATATAAGAGATGACTTCAAGTCTGTGGATAGGGAGACTGTTCTGCAGGTTAGTAGAACAAAAAGTTATCAAATTATAAAGGAATCAATTATAATGTCCTACTGATATTGGTAACTGTTACTGATAAATGAGGCGCGCTGCTGGTATTTCACCTCCTTTTCTGCTATAAATTGCCAACTTTATAATTATTTTGTCGGATAATTAGAAGTGACTAATAATTTACAGATATAGGAATTAAAGACAAAATCTGTTTATATAAATATTTTATTAGTATTGACTTTCTTAGTACAATCCCCAATAAATTTTCTTAGTTGTTCTGGTTAGTGAGTATATGATACAGTATGTTTAGTCATGCGTAAAATCAAGTCAAACTTTATTTACTCATTTTGTCAAATCTAATTTTCAAATGGGTTGTTCAAAGTCTTCAGTCATATTTTGAACCATAATCGATATGCAACTACATTAATAAAATGTGGTTCTTGTTGCTTTGTATCTCGTTAGGTGAATAAAGTAAACATAAAGTTGTACAGCAATATTGACTCCACTATTCCAAACAAGCCATATTAGATTACTAGTACTACAGTTTAGTTAGATTTCTGTCTAGCCTTTTCAACTAGATTCTGCAACCTGGTGGTGTTCTTACAACCTTAAAACATTTCAATGATTTGTATAATATTCATTAATGAAGTAACCGAACTCCTTTTCTACTCACCTAAATTTGAATGTTGAGCATGCTTCATATTTGTTCAATAGGAAAGCATTGTGAGCATGGTAGTTGCTGGAGCCATCATAGGGGCTGCCATTGGGCGATGGTTGAACGACAAATACGGAAGGCGAACCGCCATCCTCATTGCTGATTTTGTCTTTTTCATTGGAGCAGTTCTTACGGCTTCAGCTCCTACTCCCGCTCTTCTCATTATCGGGAGGGTTTTCATTGGCCTTGGGGTCGGGATGGCGTCCATGACAGCCCCATTGTACATCTCAGAAGCATCTCCAGCGAAGGTCAGAGGTGCCCTAGTCAGCACCAATGGATTCCTCATCACTGGAGGACAGTTTTTGTCCTACCTTGTCAACTTAGCTTTTACTAAGGTAAAATATAAACCTACTTCAATTCTCCAAAGTTGATATAATATATGCCATTGAACGCATTAATCAAGCTTTAAATGTGTTTACAAATTATGTACCTGGGACATGGCGTTGGATGCTTGGAGTCGCCGGACTACCAGCTATCCTGCAGTTCGTGCTGATGCTGCTCCTCCCTGAATCACCTCGTTGGCTTTACAGAAAGGTTAGTAGATGATGGCAACCTGAATTATCTCGCTTCCATCCCTTGTTTGTTTGGTGAGATGGATTAGACAGTATTCGACTTGACTAGACATACCACCATCTCTCTTGAGTTCGAACATATACAATAATGTCTTATGTCAAATGTAGGGAAGAGAAGAGGAAGAGAAAACGATACTTAGAAAGATTTATCCATCCGAAGAGGTTGGCATTGAGATACAGGCTCTCAAGGAATCAGTCGAGAAAGAGGCACTGGAAAAGGAATCATCTGAGAAGATAAGCTTCATTAAACTGATATAAACAACAACAGTTCGAAGATGACTCATAGCCTGTGTAGGTCTTCAAATCTTCCAGCAGTTTGTCGGAATAAACACTGTGATGTATTATAGTCCCACCATAGTTCAATTAGCTGGTTTTGCATCTAACCAAACAGCACTTCTCCTTTCGCTTCTTATTGCTGGGCTAAACGCTTTTGGCTCGATTGTTAGCATATACTTCATTGACAGGACAGGACGAAAGAAGCTTTTAATATTCAGTTTATGTAGAGTTGTACTCTCTCTTGGCCTTTTGTCAGGGGTGTTTCATGAAACTACCTCCCATGCACCAACAGTAAGTGCGGCAGAGACATCCCATTTCACTCCATACACGTGCCCCGACGATCGTTCATCTGGATCCTCGACTACTTAGAACTGCATGAAGTGTTTAAAAGCTTCTTCCCCAAGTTGTGGATTTTGCTCGCCTTCCGAAAATAAGGTACAAAATTCAGGTTCTCCCAAATTCCCCATATGATCATCTGTAAAAATCTTTAGTATTTCTATGCGACATGAATAAAAAGGACAAACCTGTTAGAATATCCACCTCATCTTTATTCTAGAGACTTCTATAGTTAGATAGTTTGTTAGCATTTTAGTCTATAAAAATAGCACATTGTATGCATTGTAATTCATTGGATTCTATTCCAATCTTCAATATGATTTTCATATTGAATCTATCTTTAAATTTCTAATATGGTATCAGAGCAAGAAAAAAAATTAAAAAAATTCCCAATGATATGCCAACCCATTTCCTTCCACTGCTCAGATATTAAACCAGAAAATATGGATGCCCGTTTTGTAAGGCCCTAATTCAAGAGGAAAAGTTGATTCCTCTGTAGTGAAGATCCTTCTTCAGCGGCAGAGCTCTGCCAATTCCAAAATGTCTCGGTCGCTTCTCGAACAGCGGATTTACCACCTTCTCCACCTTCTTCTTCGGCAACCCATCCTTTATCAGCTGCATCTTCGGTCTCAGCAATGAAGCGGTCAAGCTCCTCCTGGTCACTGTCATCTTCTGCAGGCTGTTGTTGAGGAAGACCATCAGATTCCACTTGTGTATTTTTTGTCCTTCTAATAAACATAAGGACTTCCTCCTTTCTTGTCAATTACGTTAAAGAATGTGGATGCCACCATCTCTCCTTGTTACCTCCATGATCAACCAAAAATTTACGGCATAAGCTTAGTCGTATCCCTCAACTATCTGGATGCACCACGATAATTGAGCCGGATTTCCTTGATCATCCAATTCAATCACTGATATTCAGTTGGTAAAAATGAATTACTATATGGCAGAAAACGATCAGAACCAGCCCAAATTACTAGGTACGGCAAGTCATTCCAGATTGAGAGCTTCAATTTGTAAGCAACTGTTTTTGACTTCAGTTCTAAAATCAATTGATCAACCTCTGTTATATTCTTCTTCACAACTGTAGCATTAAAAAAAAAAAAAACACACTCTCTTGATGCTTGCCATGGCAACTGGATCATCAGGATTTACTCCTTTCCGCCTAAGCTCTTGTTCTATTTTCTTAATGTTTAGTTTCTGAGATGCAAGTGCTTGTTCAAATCGTGCTTTAAATAATGTTCTAGTAGCTTGGCTCACTAGATGCTCGACGAAATGTCGGAACGGATTTCTTCTTATTTTGAGGATTGAAGGTAGCTGAAAGCACTACTAGCAAACTTTCAAAGAACTTGCTGGATGAATTGCGTGTTCGTATTCATCCATATTTTCAGGTTTCAAATTCATCTGTTGATGTTGTCCATTTATGGATCTCGTTCAATTCTTCCTCATCAATGAGTTATTCCATCATTGATGAAGGATCCAAATCATTTCCTACCTCATGGCCTAAAAACTTGAATAAAATTGTAATCGTCGTTATTTTCAAAATTGACCACTGCGTTTTCTTATCTACAGCTGTTTTCAGGGGCCTGTCTGATTTCAAACAACACAGTACACGAGAGGATGCCCAAGCAGCTATGGATGGGCTAGCACTAATCGGCCTGAAGCTTTATATCATATTCTTTTCTCCAGGAATTGGTACAGTTCCATGGATTGTTAATTCTGAAATGTACCCTCTGAGGCATCGAGGCGTATGTGGAGGCATAGCAGCCACAGCCAACTGGATATCAAACTTTATTGTGGCGCAATCTTTCCTGTCCTTAACACAAGCAATTGGGACATCATGGACGTTCCTTATATTCAGAGTAATCTCTGTTGTAGCGTTATTGTTTGTCCTCGTATGTGTGCCTGAAACCAAGGGTCTTCCAATCGAAGAAATCGAGAAAATGTTAGAGAGTAGGGCTTTGGAGTTGGAGTTCTGGAAGCTTGATGAACCTAAGAAATACCAAGACGTGTGAAGGGATCAACCAATATGTTTTTCTCATCAATAATGCAGTTGAGATTTATCACAGGCACGAGAGACATTGTTAAACAACTTTAGAACTCTCTTTTTTCTCCTTCCCCCAGTCACATAAACTTGTGCCTGTTATTTGAATCTAAAGAACATGAATAGTTGCTGGTTTGTGAAGCATTTAAGCCAAATGACTAATGATGAGTGAAATTAACTCATTAAATAAGTTCCTTTAAATAGTAGTTTGTAGTTTGTTCTTGAACACTTTTGAGCGTTTTGAAGTGCGTGTTCGTGTTGTTTTGTAGTTAGACAAATTGGATGAAAACGGAGTGGTTTGGAGCTTGAAATGGAGCTATGATGATGATCATGGAAGGAGGTATGACATGGAGATGAGGGAAGAGAAGACCGAAGTGAACAAAAGATTAAAAGATTAACAAAATAAATAGAAAAGAAGAACAACAAAGGACGAGGTAGAGTGTTGGGCGCCACCCAAAATACCAAAAAAAAAAAAAAAAAAATTCAGAACGGCTGGCAAAATCAGCAGAATCACTGGCGCCAATTTTGGGCGCCGCCTTCCAGGTAAGAGAAAAAATGGAATTTTTAAAATATTTTCGGCCCAACCCACATCCAATTCGCCTTGCAACCATGGGGAAACATAAATACACATTTTTGAAGACCTAAAGGAGATTGTTAACGACTAAAAGAAGGCAAGAAGATTGAAGACAAAACCGGGGAAGAAATCAATTGAAGAAATGGGAGATTGACGCAATTAGAAGAAGAAATCAAGCGGCAACGACTAGTTTTTCTAAATCCTTTCCTCTTATCCATGCTATTTATATCTAATTCATTTTTGTTATTTTTGCAATTATGAACTGAACTTTTAGATCTAGGATTTGATGTATTCTACTTGAGACATGTTTGATTCCTATATATTTAGTTCGTTTGGATTTTTCTGTTAATTTATTTATTTTGTTTGTGTTTAATACGTTCAATTAATTGGCCAGTAGTTGAATGAATTGGTGTATAAATTTCGACATTCGAGAGATGAAAATTTAGGCGTGATCAAATAATAACATAATCTAGGTTTTGTAAATTTCGAGAGAAGGTACAAATCTTTGAGGCTTGTTTGAATCAAGAACAATATAAATTGAAATCTCTATACATTTAATTCGGAATAGAAATATTGGAATTAAATTATAGAGATAAATTTTATTCGGCACTCGAGAGAGGGAATATAATTATATTAAGGTTCTCGCCTATAAATTAAAAAAAAAAAAATCTAATTTGAGTTAAAATTATATAGGAAGTAAAACATTGTCGATAGTATGATGAAATCATTCCATAGACTTTTATAATCTGATAACTTCTTTAAGATTTGCTTCTATTAACTTGCCAATTTTAGTCTATCTACATTTGATCACAATCACAACATTGATTCAATTTTGAACATCTGAATAAAGTGGAAACTAAACAATTATAATACTTGGTAGAAATCAAGTATCAATTCATGTGGGTTCGACATTTCATTATATTACAAAACTTAACACCATACACTTGCGGTAATTTCACGTTGTATAAAACGCGTGACAACTAAATATATGTTCAAAATCTTTCCTCAATGACAACTTTTATGCAGCACTGTTAAAAAGTTTCGATACTTCTCAATGAGTCTCTCCTCTCTTATCACATCTAGTGATGCAATGGCACTGTAAGATATACAATGGGAGTTCACTTACTGGATATTTATACAATGACCTCAACTATAAGAAATCGAATACACCAGTTATACATTCAAGAAGAGATCCATAAAACTAATTAGATTTCACATAAACGAAACTAGAAGTTCTTACGTTCTTTCACTAGATTTTGCATTTTCATTTGGTAATGAAGAAATAATTTTACAAGAAAAGCATAAAAATCACTAACCTCCCATGACCTCCAGGCCGAATGCAAAGTATAACATCTTTGTCTGCAAGAACTGGACTTAACGGGCAACAATCCACTGCCCAACGCCTTTCCAAGTATCGTAACAAGGCAAAAACAAGAGATGTTTTGAAGCATAGAAGTGTAGTCACTACCAATTTGCAAGCAGCCATAACCCACTCGGACATAAAATATCTCGCCAAGACACTCATAAAGACGAACATTAGGGGTAGAGAAGTTGTGGACTAGAAGCTAGGCAACGCATTTCGTAGGAGTTCGGTATGCATTTTTTCCTCTCTATTTAGCATGAAATTTTCATCAGCATATTAGAACATAATAAAAGGCACCATTTGCAACTTGGACAAGAAGTAGGCTTCAAAGCTTACAATAATGTAACACTTGAATGATTTGATAACCACAAAGCAATGTATTATAACATCTACTTTCTTTGAAACAGACAACATTAAAGACGAGAAACGACATAAACTACCAAGCCATTACTCAAGCAGTTCGTTCCAAACCCCATGCGATAGGTAAAAAACCTTATTCAACCTAAAAGGAAAATACTCAGGCAATATGCTCAGCTAGACTAAGAATCTTGACATGCTTCTTTTTTCTCAACTCGTGCGGAACAGGGCCAAACACTCTCGTTCCTATTGGTTCGCCTTGCTTGTTGATAAGTACTACAGCATTGTCATCGAACTTCACTTCACTCCCATCGCATCGACCCCGCTGCATTGCTGCACGAACCACAACAGCATAATGAACCTCCCCTTTTTTCACTTTCCCACCTAGCTGTGCTTCCTTTACTGATGCAACTATTGTGTCCCCCAATCTCGCCCCTTTCTTCCCCTTCAACGCCTGTATGCACATTACTCTTTTTGCACCTGAATTATCCACCACTTTGAGATTGGTCCTCATCTGTATGAATGTCCTTTGTTGCTGAAGGAACAAAGATTTTGATGATAAGATTAACAAAAAAAAGTCAAACTTCAATCATCAACTCAGCCTAATTCAATGTTGAATTGGCAACTAGAAAATAAATAAAACAATAAAGAAATCAAATCTTCTAACGTTTCAATAATTCTGATGATATATATTTCGTTATCTGAAAAAACCTCTCCCCCTTTCAAAACTAATCCACAAGAACCAATTCCTAAAATTTGTCAGTTTGTACACTTTTTATCCCTCAAATTTCTGCTGAAAACCTTTGAATTTGTGCATTTTTCGTAAATTCTTACAATAACTTAAAACAGAAATATGATACTATGGTATGGTTTACTTTGCAGGCACATTTTCTGATTGATGAACTCTTTTAAAGAATTTGCTTGAATTATTAGGTGGTGTAAAATCTACTATTATGTACCCAATTATGACCATAACACGTGCATCGCACATGCCCCCATAGTCGGGAGTAAAATCAGACAATTAAAAGACCATTAACAGCTAGCATAAAATCAGTCGTGAGAAAAATAAACTGAAAGCACTAAAACTAAATAATGGACACTCATAAAAAGACTGAAAGAAACAATACAAACCTGAGATAAGAAATCATTGCACATCATCTCACATGATGACCTGATTGTCCCAAGACAATTGTTGCTGAGACCACCTACCAATGAACGACCAACTGGTGTTTCCTCGCATGAGACATGGAAAATCTGTCAGAGGTGTTGGACATGGGGTAGGATGAAACAAGGCTTAGTTTTTTGTGGTAGTTGTTTCATTCAAATGCATAACTTAGGCAATAGTTGTTTGTTTAGAATGTTACTAAAGATCGTTGATACCAAACAAAAAACTAAGGGCATGTTCTCATTGCTGTTTTCAAACCATTTTCGGTTTTCAATTTTCGAAAACACTGAAAACATGTTTACTTATCTATTTTCAGAAATTAATTTCCAAAAATGAGTTTAAAATTTACAAAGAAAACGAAAAACGCCAAAAAAGTTGTTTTTGTTGTTTTCAGTTAAAACCAAGCCAAAACTTCATTTTTTTTTTTTTTTTTTTTTAAACAATTTTTCAAAATGACAAAAAGAACATGTTTTCAACAATCTCAAAATAGACACTCAAAACACAAAATACAAAATGAATTCAAAACTGAAAACTGAAACACGAATAAAACAACCCTTAAGAAATCCCAGTTCATCACAGTAAGAAGAAAAATAAAAGCACAAATGCACATGCTAAACTCAAAATTTATAAGGAAATAGTTAATTATGTTGTCAGCTCACAACATATGAGTAGATGAACTTACAGCTAAAGAAGTATGTTGTTAAGGTGTTTTTGCCATTAGCATATGCAAATTTACGTTTGAGAACCTATAAGTTTTTACTATGAAATTAAATCAATTCAATAAAATATTAATTAATACCTTGTTTAATAAAAACCTACTAGAAAAATCACGCATATGAATAGAATTAAAGTAATATTTAACAAAATACAATGAAATACACCTCTGATATCCATCCAAATATGCATAAAATCTTCTTAGATGTCAGCTATTGAGGCTTTGGTCTTATGTTATGGTGGTTTCAGCACTAGTACTTTTTGTTCCAAAATCATTAATTTGCTTTCCATTCAAACTAATCTTACTAATCATCCCCAATGTCATTTTATTCAATCAGGTAAGAGAATAAATGAACAACTCATACCTAAAATAATATCCACTGTGACGATAATTTGTTGAAACTAATAAAATTATTTCATCGAAATTCAATGATATCTTCTTTGTATAAAGCAAATGGACTTCAATGATTCAACAACCCATATTACTTTTGCTTTTATTGTATTTCAAAATTCTCAACAACAAAAAAATAAACGTTCTTTGTGCATTGTTAAAAGAACATGTATGTTACCAATCATATAATGTTATCTTAAATTTTGCATCAAATCAAAAGGGATGAAATAAACTGAACTCAAAACAGCTACCATTCACAAGCATATCAATCAAACAATAAGAGTTCTCAAGAAATTGAAGTAAATTGTCATGATGAGGCAGCATCAACTGAATGGAAGAAATGGGGGAAAAAGGAAAAGAACAGATCGTAAATAGCTTTAAGAAGTGGGATTTTATTCACTTATTTAATTACAATAGTACGACTCCAATATATAGTATAGGAGAGGGAACTAAATATCAGTTGCAGAACCTAAATATCAGTATAAAAATAGGTTGATTAAGTACAAGGATAAGCTGTATATTGACAATAGGAGAAATATCAAGAAGAAATTGATTCATGCTATACATGACTCACAAGGAGACATTCTGGAATACATGCCAACATATTTAGAGCTAAACAACATTTTTATTGGGCAGGCATGACACAAGAAATAAAAAAAATAAAGGTGTTACAATATGACATTTGCCATAAATGTAAGGATGAACACTTGCCATATCCAGGCTTGCTACAACCTCTACCTGAACCTCAACATTCATGGAGTCATATATCCATGGACTTCATCGGGGGTTTACCAAAATCTGAGGGAAAAGATGTCATACTAGTAGTAGTAGACATATTTACCAAGTACGGCCACTTTCTCACTCTTTCTCATCCTTTTACAGCAAAGAAGGCGTCACAAATATTCCTGGATCATATTTATAAACTCCATGGCATGCCTCAAAGTATTATCTCTGACAAGGACAAGATTTTTACTAGCATCTTTTGGCAGGAACTATTTAAACTCATGGGACCTAATTTGCAGCTCATTTCAGCATACCACCTACAGACCGATGGCCAAACTAAGAGGTTAAATCAGTGTCTAGAGCTGTATCTCGGGTGCATGACACACCACAGACCTAAAGCATGGGCTAAATGGATATCTTTAGCCGAGTGGTGGTATAATACCACTTTTCATTCAGCCATCAAGATAACACCTTTTGAAGCTTTATATGGGATTCCACCACCACAGTTAGCTACGGGACCTTATTAGCAAACAAGTGTTGCTATGGTGGAAGATGTTTTACAAGAGAGGTATAAGATGGATCAACAATTAAAGGAGAACTTAGCAAAAATTAAAGCCAGGACGAAGATGTACGCCGATAGAAATAGAATTGAGAGAAATTTCTAAGTAGGGGACTGGGCCTATTTAAAGTTACATCCATATCAGCATGAGACCCTTGCTAAGAGGATTAATCAAAAGCTCAATCCTAGATACTATAGCTCTTATCAGATTGAAAAGAAGATTGGAAGTGTGGCATATCGCCTAGCACTTCCAAGCCAAGCAAAAATTCACCTGGTGTTTCATATATCATTACTTAAACGGAAGATAGGAAACAAAGAAGTGGTTACAGAACAATTACCAACTGGAGAGGAGGATGTAGAACAACCAGAGGAAGTGCTTCAAACCAGAATTTACAAAAAGGGAAATTGTGCCGGAGCTCAGAAGCTAATCAAATGGAAGGGGCAGACCACAGAAGAGGCAACTTGGGAAGATTCAGATGACATACAGAAGAAATACTCTAATTTTAAACCTTGGGGACAAGGTTCATTTAAGGAGGGGGGTTGTCACGATGAGGCGGCATCAATTGAATGGAAGAAATGGGGGGGAAAGAAGGAAAAGAACAAATCGTAAATAGCTTTCAGAAGTGGGGTCCACAACTAGCATTTAAGTGTCATTTTGCTTATTGCGTTTTTGTAAATGGGAATACAATTTCCATCCAGTTTGTTTTCAGCATATATGTACAGGACAGGATAGAGGAGAAAAGGCACGTGTGGTTTATGTAAAATCAGTTCTGTTAATCAATTCTCTCTCTTATTTCTTGTACTCCTTATATCTTCTTTTTCTTTCTCTAATTCTATCATCGCCCATTCTCAATTTAGTGGTTAATTCAGCAATTGGGCTGAGATCTTAACTCCTTGAGCTGTGATTATTATATTGGTACTGATTTTGAGTGAATTTATTCCCAGGTTGAACTTCACTCATTACATAAATAGTAACCAGCATTAAAAAAATATATATTTACATTCATTGTAAATGCACATGCTGAAATTTTTTCACCTCAAATTGACTAAACCAATTCCAGGCGTAGTTAAGAAACTAGTATCTTTCCCCAATTAATTAAAAGGTACACACAGTCTGCTCGTTTATGAATTTACAGTGAAAAAGATTTGAAATTGAGAATGATGGAAACCCTTACACTGAAACAGTTTCGAAGAATTAGACGCAGCCATTTGTTGGAATTCTCAACTGCTCTAACGAAATTCTCACAAGAAAACTCCTGCAAGTGAAAAAGGCGCATTCAATACAAAAGAAAAAGGAAATAAAAGAGAGAAACAAAAGAAAAGTTCTTAATGATCTTCGGTGGTGCCGCCGGACATTGGAGAACATTTGCCAAATAAATGCCTTGTATTGGTAGTTTATGCACCATGATTGGTGTTGGGCCATGATTAAAACAGCCCAACAATTATTTAGAACTAACTTAAAAATCCTGATAAGCCCAAAAGTAAGTTAAAGCCATGCTTTGCCTTTCGGATTAAATATTGTGTGTATACTAGGGTGGTCACTATTAGATGGAAGAGCAATTTCATCGAAATTAAATCGCAGGCATGCATAACTCATTCCTTTATGAAATTAGAGTTTTTGGCATATACTTCCGCTCCAAGAGAGTGGCTCGTGAACCCATCTTTTAGAGATTAGGCCTTCTGGTGAAGTCAAGTCAATTGTGGGCCACCGAACACAGTACGTCAAAAATAATTTCATCCAAACTGAAACACTCACTTATCCTCTGTTTAGGATTGGTTATTTGTAACCTTTTAAAAGAACCACGAAATGTCTAGGATAATAATGAGTATTTATTTGGAATATATAATTGAAAGTAAAATTTAACTTTTACTGAATAGCAAAAGTAAGTTTTAGCCCTTATTTGGATGATGTGTGGTTAAAAAATAAAGAAAATTTTGAATTTTCGTGTAATATTATTTTTTGAGAGAATTTGTGGTTAAAAATGAATTTAGAAAAAAATGAAATCAAAACAAGGACTTAAGTATTAACTAAATGTGTACTTGAAACTAAAAATATTTTATGAATTTATACGAAGAACACACATTATGCATGCACAACTCCAAAACGTGCATCGCGCTACAAACTTAAATTTTTACTAGTAACCACACAATTCAAAAACGTGAATGGCGCTGCTAAAATATCAATTGAAGTTCACTTTTGTTAAGTGGGAAAAATTAGGTTTGAGCAAAATTTTCCAGCTAAGTACGCATTCCATAGAAGTGGAAAAATTAGGTTTGTTAAGGATCTCACTATATGTACATGAAAATTTATATAATAGATTACAAAAATATGACATGACGCTCGTCAGCAGGGGCGGAGCCAGAGAATTATGTTAGGCTGGGCTGAAATTTAATTTTTTTTTTCAATGAACTTATACCATAAAAGATGCTACAAACCACACGGTAAAACAAAAAGTGGACCCAAAATCGGACAAAATCATGCCCAAATAACTGATTATGACAAAATCACTCAAAACTCACTGAACAACTGGTTCAACCGTAAACCGATGAACTAGTCGCGGTTTGGTGACCTCATAAATTATTACAATTCAAAGGCCAATAGAAAACTATTAGATGGCAATGGCATCTCATTTTATGTATGCACTTCTCTCAAATGGTTTCATAAACTTCCAATGTCCCAATATTGTCTTTTATAAATGCTTCTCTCCAATGGTTTCATAAACTTCCAATGTGGGATAGTGACATAACAAAAACAATTAAAATACTCATCAAAATCATTTTCCAAACGCATGTCTAATTGACTAATTTGATTTTGAATCTTAACTAATTAAATTGTAATATTCACCTTCATCATTTCATTTATTTAATTTTCAAATTTAACTTAAATCGCACTTGATTATTAATATATTAATGTTAGATATCATTTTCTATAAGTTTAAACTATTTTAATTTGACAAAATAAAATATTTTAACATATTGATTTTTAATTTTTGAAGTATCGAGACTAATTGTAGGATAATGAATCTAATTAACAAAGATAGATTTACTTAGAATTATTAATATAAAATTAAAAAAAAAATTCACAGTATTTTGTTATTTTTGTATGTATTTATTGTATTTGGTTCGATCCCGGTTCGACCTCGGTTGAACATTTTGACCCTTCACTTTTTTCCAGATCGATGACCAGGTCGATTTTTAAAATATTGGTCATAATATATTTTTGAACACTCGTAACAAAGTTCTAACAAATATATTTTTAAACTAATAAAATTAAATATATAGCATATTACTTATTTTGATAATAACATCGTTTCAGAAGCAAATTCATTGTGAAAAACCAAAAAGAATAACATTAGCCCAGCCCAAAAATTAATTCCCCCAACCCAGAAGCAAATTCATGGTAAAAAAATTAAAAAGAATAAAAATTTTCCATTCCAAATATTAATTTTAGCACAATTAACTTCATTTCCAACCCAAGTTTAAAATTTAAATAATACACAATTAACCAAATATTTAAACCCAATTAACCAAATATTAATAATTTTTTTTACAAAAACTTTAAATTTATTGATAATATGGAAGATAATTTTATCTTCTAGAGATAAAAAAGGGGGAAAAAATAATAACTTGAAAAACTGTTGTTGGGCTGGGGGCCCACCCTATAGCCCACCCCAGCCCACCCCTCCCTCCTCCCATGCTCGTCAGTCTAAACATAATCAATTTTTTTCATCCAACATTTTCTACTACATCATATTATGTAATCTATTATGTACAAATAGCAAAATCCAAAAATTAATTTTATACACACATTCTTGGGATCCACTTTTTTTTAATAATATGTTTCATCAACTTTTATCAAAATATACTAAAAAATTCATTTTAATCCCCCAACAAACAGGGGTTTAGAAATGTAGTGATTGTGACTAGTACATCTGGTTCCTTATTCTCTAAGCAACGAAAAATTATAAATAGGGTTTGGAGTGGATGCCGTAGGAATTGGAGTACCATGATGTTTGTCCCTATCATATGTATTGAGAACAGAGCACTCATTTTCAAAATTTAACAAGGCTAAATTCCCAAAGCTAACATTTCCTAAATTCCTAAATAGCCGAACGCACTTGAGCTAACATTCAAAATTCCCAAAGCTAACATTTCCCAAATTTCTGTCCTTCGTATAATTCTAAATGGTTTGGCAGAACACTTCTCTGCAACATAACTACTCTATTCAACACCCCAAAATTAATATTAAAAAAAAAAACCTTCAAATTAAATTGATTTAATTCCTATATAAATTTGTAGGATCTGATAATAATTAAAAGGAATTCCCAATCCTTTATGAAGTCTGTATAATATATGTTAATACTTAATAGCAAAGTGGATTCAAGAAAAATGGATTTACCGATTTCATTCACACCCACACACTATCCAATCTGTTAATAGCAAATTTCATTCACACACACACACACACTATCCGATTCCAAAACTGTGCTGACATTTACAGATTTACCATTTACATTTACGTACCTGAATCCGTGAAGGCCGGCTGATTCGGCTGAAGCACCTGAAGGGTCGGTGGACGGCGTCGGCGGTCGTCTCCAGCCAGGGTGAAACACGTCGTGAACAGATATGGGTGTAAAGGGTTTGGGAATTATTTGTATTGGGTTTTCAAATGAGGTTAAGAATTAAGATAGAATAAAATGGTATAGATTAAAATTAGATAGGTTTGTTTAAAGAATTGGGCCAAAAATTATATAAAAAAAAAAAGGGGAAAAATTCATAAATTTTAATAAGAAAACAACTTTTAAATTTTATTTAAATTAAAAATAAGATATTTGACGAGTAAATTTAATAAATGCTCACCCATCTTTAATCTATATTACTATTTGTTCACTGAACAATAAAATATTACCCGTTGTTCACCCATCTATCTAATATATTACCCGTTCATCACCAGTCTCAATTTCGTCAAGTGAAATTAACGGAATGTCCTACATGGCGGATGAAAATAATACGTGGCACATAACGGATTAAATTGAGGGCCAAAAGTGCAAAAAGCCCAAGACATTTCATCACTTGCTAAATCCCGTTTTTTCCCCTATATTGAAATCTCTATCTCCCTCTACAGACAAGAGCCCAAATTCATGAGCCCTAAATTTGCCACCAAAATCTCGAAGAGAGGCTGATTAGTAGTGTGGGGAACAATGTGTGAGAAAGAAAGTTAGAAGAATGAGCCTGGCTTCAGCATCTTACCTGGCTCGACGAACTGCACAGAAGGAAAGGTTGAGAATCCTCTACAGAAGAGCTCTCAAGGACACTCTTAATTGGGTCGTTCATCGCCATCTCTTCTATCCTGATGCCGATGCTCTCAGAGAGAAATCATGTTTGTCTACATCTACTCGTCCCCCATAGCAAAGCAAAAATGGAATCTTGAAAGAGATGGAAATTAGAATTCCACTCGGCACTTTGACTCCAAAGAGAGGCTGATCAGTTGGGTGAAATGATTTTTTTCTTTTTGCAGGTTTTCACAACAATATAATCTGACCTCCATCTTTGTAGTAGGAAAATTGATTTCAGATTTGAGCCACCATATTAACGTTTTTCCCTATATTGTAGTAGGACAATTGGTGGATTTTGTTCTATGTGTATTTGAATATATAAATGAATGGAATGGGATTTAATCCTTGATTTGTTTAAGGATTTAGTTTTAAATGTTAATCTTTTATTGTGTTTTGTATATGCCAATTGTTGGTTAATGAGATGATTGCTGGTGCATATGAAATGAAGAAGAAATAATGGTGAATTTTGTTGTAATGGCAGAGGAGTTTGGTTATGCAGATGAGTAATGGTGACTTTAAAAAAATAACGGTAGAGGAGTTTGCGGTTATGCAAACATTTTTAGTTCAAAGTTAATATAGGGACTTCCATTCTTGTCAACACTGCCATGGCTAACAAAACTTACAGGTCAAAATAAAACCATTTCTCAGAAATTAGAACAAACTTAAAAGGATAGGAAAAGAATAGGATGAATCAGATTCAATTGGAACACAATGGCATGACAGTTTCCACCTAGATTGTTTGGTAAAGGGGATTTGTAGTAACTAACGAAGAAAGCTTCAATTCATTCCAGTAAAAGTAACAAATCACACACACCTCAAAAGTCAATACAAAATATGGCATAACTTCTAACGTAAAATACTAAAAACAAATTGGTGTTCTACTGAGTAGCTGCATAATGGCACTGAGCCTCTAACCACTCTTTTGTTCTTGTCTATGGCTGCCCTCTTCCGTGCATTTTCTTGAATTTCAATATGTTGCAAATCTTCCACCATAGTTTGGAGTGGGATATTTTCAACTGGTGAAGGAGCACTCCAATTATATTGTGCAGCATTTGTCAAATCAATTCCAGGCGTTGGCATGAAATGGAACTCAGAAGGTGGAGGTGGTGGTGGTTGAACTTTATTTATTGAACTTATGTTTGATCTCCTAGGCACTAGCTTTACCATTACGTTGTGGTTATCAATCTGACTAGGCCTTTCTTGAATTGTACACTCTTCATTAGTTTCTAGTAAATCCTGAAATAAGTAAACATGTGAATTATTTATAATCATTTTAAGCAAATTAATCATTCTAAGGAGAAATATGAAATCTTTAAAATTAGAACTATGTAAAAGAAAACATACCTCCTGGGGTGCATCGTGCCTCTGATGGTATCGTTTGTTGTGCCCCATTCCTCCACAATCACTACAAGTCATAAGTACAGTTCCCTTTTTTTTCATTTTTGCCTTTGAGCCTGAATGGGTGATGACACCTTCTTCCTGTTGTCTCCTTCTTTTCTTTTGTGTTCTCCCCCTTTTGGGCTTAAACCATCCTGGTGCTATAATTGGTGGGGCATCAATTGAAGGCCACAACTTTGAGTCATTTATAGGATTAATAATATTCTCATAGCAACTGAGGTACGTATCAACTCTATAGCACTCATTGACATACTTCCAGGGCTCATCATATCTGTCTAAAATAGCGGCAACTGCATAAGCACAAGGAATCCTTGTCAAATCCCACCTCCTGCATGCACACGTCCTGTTTGGCAGATCAACAACGTATTCTCCACTCGAACACCTCACATAAGACTGTGTCCCCCCTGACCAGTCCACCTCAAACCCCTCAGTCATTTCACTGATCTTCATTAGTTTCTGCTGTATTTTAGGACACAAAGGTCCTGTTACTTTTCTCATTTTATCCCTCCTTGATTGTATTCTTTTCATGAAGCTTATATGTATATCAATTAACATGGTCAATATGGACTTCTCCCTATCCTCCAACACAACCTTGTTGAATACCTCACAAAGATTATTCAGAACTATATCACTCTTCACCTTTGTCAGAAAATGTGCTTTACTCCACTCACTAGGGTGCCCTTCATTAACCAACCGTGTGCAGCCTTACTCACATTCTCAATTTCATCCATCCAGAACTTCCAATCAGGAACTGTTGTTGACTTTGCTGCCCTCCATAAGTAGTCCTTCAGAGTCAGACCTTTAAAATCAGCTCTAAAGAAATTGGTGTACATGTGTCTGACACAAAAACGATGTTCAGCTTCTGGATATAAATCATCTATCACATTTTGTAAACCTTTTTGCCTATCAGTCATAAAAGTCCACTCATTGTTATTCATAATCTTCAAATCTTCACCTAAATGTCGTATAAACCATCTCCAAGTTGCCTCGTTCTCTCTCTCCACTATAGCATATGCTACTGGATAAATACAATCGTTAGCATCTAATGCCACTGCCACGAGCATCTTTCACAGCCTTCTTAATCAATCTAGTCTTCCAATCAGGATCAACTTTGAAAGTCTCCAAGTACCTCTCGGCTATATACCTAGCAGTAAAATGCCTATTTGTTCTGTCCCTCATACATGTATGTTCTGAATTCTTAGATTTTATTTGCACGCAACCGGCCACCTTATTCAAAGATGCCCAAATCTTGAATTTACAATTGTCTTTTTTGCATATAGCATGTGCCCTCTCATCATCATTCGGCCTAAATCTAAAATTGTACCTAGTTGCAACCCCGTGATTCCTAACAGCTTGCTTAAACTCCTCAATATTTTTGAACTCCTTTTCAACCTCTAATTGCGGGTCGTACTTTTCCTTTTCAGCATGCAATTCATCCTCACTAGGACAATAACCATCATCATTTCCTAACTCCTCTACGCCCACAACCTTAAATTCAAGCGTTGGATCTGCATTAAATCCCACTAGAACACGTTCAGGTGCATTTGTGTCAAACTGAAAACCATCATCATTAACCTCATCATCTGAGTCATTCAGGTGGCATTCGAGAGGTATCAATTCCTCTTCGTCGAAGGTCAGGTCTACATTAAAAACACAAGGTTAGGATATTTCAAACGCCTCCATATATGCAAAAACAATATAGTCATATAGACGAACATGAATATGGTCACAAAACAAAGAAATTATTGTCCCAAATAATAAAATGCAGATTCAATAAAAGGGATAAAAGTGTGATTCCAAAGAAAAAATATGAAAAAGACACAATATTATAATATAAACATGGATGGATATGGCTCTAAACATAGAAATTGTTGTCCCACATAATACAATGTAGATTCAACAACGTGCTTCCAGAGAAAAAAAAACATAAAATGATTCAAATAAACAAAGATACTACTACGAAATTGTGGTCCCATAAGAGAATATTTAGGGTCCATTGAAAAGTAAAATAAATTTACCACGTGATTGCCCATCCTCATCTATCACGAATCTTGTTTCTTCCACAGTGACATTGCATTCCATAAAGGCTGGTGGGTTTTCTTGTTTCAAAGATTTTGGTTTTGCTCAAGAATAGGTTGACAGTGATTATTCAACCTGGATTTTCAATCTTTGAATTTCATATTTGGAAGAACATTAATAAAGATGAAGAGAAAATGAGGGAGGGCTCTTGTCTGTAGAGGGAGAGAGAGATTTCAATTTAGGGGAAAAAACGGGATTTAGCAAGTGATGAAATGTCTTGGGCTTTTTGCACTTTTGGACCTCAATTTAATCCGTTATGTGCCACGTATTATTTTCATCCGCCATGTAGGACATTCCGTTAATTGCACTTGACGGAATTGGGACGGGTGATGAACGGGTAATATATTAGATAGATGGGTGAGCAACGGGTAATATTTTATTGTTCAGTGAGCAAGTAGTAATATAGATTAAAGATGGGTGAGCATTTATTAAATTTACTCGATATATATATATATATATATATATATATATATATATATATACTATATATATATATATATATATATATATATATATATATAGAGTTAAATGTTTGAATAGACACCGAACTTTGCATAATGTCACGATTTACTCACTAAATTTAAAATTGCACCTCATTACTCACTGAACTTTATACATTTGCACTCCATTACACACCGGCTAACTTCCGTTTCTAATGTGTGCCTACGTGGATGATGGAATGCGTACGTGGCTTTAACTCTCTCCAAAATAAAAAATCAAATGCCACCTCATTTTAATTACACTTTCCAAACATAGCCTTAAACCCTTAAACTCATTCTTGTCCAGAAAGTAGAAACCGTGAGCTTCTTCGAGCTTCTTCCTCTCCACCTCTCCAAAACCGTGAGCTACTTCCTCTCCACCTCTCCAAAATTTCATCTTCCAATTCAAAGCAAGGATTTGTGACCACGAAGCTCGAATATTTGTGAAGAATGGCACATGGAGGAACGCAAGCCATCAAAATTCAAACCCAAATTCCCTTTGAACCCTAACCCCCAAATCGATTTGTGCATCAGGTGAAATCAGTGATGAGAAAAAAGTAGAGAGTTCAAAATCAGAAATTGAAGGTGCTAGAAAAGAGGAAGAAAGTGCAGCAGGTGCTGAGCACATGAGGAAGTCCAGAGATTTCAATTCATGCCAACTCGTGGCGTTGAGCAACAATCCAATTTTTGAAGCTAGCATGAACTTGGATTAATTTTTGATGGCAACATGGTGAATTTAGTGAACTTAGATTAATTTTTGATGATGGCAGCATGGTGAATTTGGTGAGCTTGAATTAATTTTTGATGGGAGCATGGTGAATCTGGTGAACTTGGATTAATTTTTTATAGCAGCATGGTTCATGTTTGTGTAGTTTTTGATGGCAGCATGTTCATGTTTGTATAGTTTTTGATGTGGCTGTTAGTGAATCTGGTGTTGATGAAGTGAGCGAAACTAGTGATGAAACTAGTGATTAATGTAGTTTTTGTCTTAAGTTCAATGAGCCACTATCCAAAACATCCAAACATTTAACTCATCCAAACAGAGGCAAAAAAAGCAAGAATTGTTTATCAATCACAACACAATGCACCAGATATCTATAACCATGATTTAAAATAAAATCAAGCATCATTTTCCTTTTATTGAATTGTAATCAGTACATCGAAAGACCAGCAATAATCTGCCTTCAAAAAACTACATCTGTTCCAGCATAAAAAAACACGATACAGACTTCAAAAACCAGTTTAAAAACACCATCCACCAAAATGAAAATCACAATCTACAGGTTCATGCAGCTTCATCTCCAAACTCCAAGGATGATGAAGAAGAAGAAAAAGAAGATATTAATGCCCTCAATAATCCCTCGTCACTGATTTCACCTTCCTCTGATTCTCTTTGCTTCTTGCTCGACTGCACAAGTAAAAATGTATCATACAATAATCATCATTTTTGTCTTTTAATGAATCTGCAAACTGAAGTTGAAGCATGTAAGTAGTGTTTCATGAAAACTATTGTTAGACCTGAAATAGAAGAATTAATCATATTATAACCAACGCAATAGAAAGAGGATTGCAACATTCATTTTTACAATAAGTAGTACACTCACCATTTTTTGCCACATCCCCTACTGGTTCCCTATCCCTCAACCTAGAAGGCTGCTCTGAGTTGCTGGAACCATCAACAGCCATTTGTTGGGGAAGAGGCGGAGGAGGCAAGGGTTTGTTCTTCAGCCTCTCCTCAATCATTCCTGTAAGCTTCTTAATGGCCTCTCGATCAGCTTCTCTATCTTCATCAATTACATGGTCAAATTGTGCAGAATTTGTATCTTCTTTTTTCACTATTTCGCTGCCATCTTTCTTTTGTTCATCAGATGTAGGCATTTGAGATTCTTCAGAGGACTTTAAAGTGTCATTATTTTCAGCACCTGATGCACTTTCTTCCTCTTTTCTAGCACCTTCAATTTCTGATTTTGAACTCTCTACTTTTTTCTCATCACTGATTTCACCTGATGCACAAATCGATTTGGGGGTTAGGGTTCAAAGGGAATTTGGGTTTCAATTTTGATGGCTTGCGTTCCTCCATGTGCGATTCTTCACAAATATCCGAGCTTCGTGGTCACAAACCCTTGCTTTGAATTGGAAGATGAAATTTTGGAGAGGTGGAGAGGAAGAAGCTCACGGTTTCTACTTTCTGGACAAGAGTGGGTTTTAAGGGTTTAAGGCTTTGTTTGGAAAGTGTAATTAAAATGAGGTGGCATTCGATTTTTTATTTTGGAGAGAGTTAAAGTCACGTACGCATTCCATCCTCCACGTAGGAACACGTTAGAAACAGAAGTTTGCCGGTATGTAATGGAGTGCAAATGTATAAAGTTCGGTGAGTAATGGGGTGCAATTTTAAGTTTAATGTGTAAATCGTGACATTATGCAAAGTTCGATGTCTATTCAAACATTTAACTAGGATATATATATATATAACCAACCCCACCTCCACCACCTATGCCGCTCCGACGACAGTCCGCACAATCGTTCCAGCAATTATTTTAGATACCGTTTCAGCGAAAGCTCCGATTCCGGCAATTGTTTTAACTCCGACGAATATTCCGGCAACAACTCCGCCATATTTTTTTTACATTTGACATGATTTTTGACCTCTTGATTGTTACATGTGACTAGTAATATAAATTGTGACCTATAAATCTGAACCATGACTTTACAAAACATGTGACATGTTAATATTGATCTGTGATTCGTTTGTACTGATTTGTGACCTATAGAAAATGATTGTGACTTGTGAACTCAAACTTGTGATCAGTGACCTTAACATTTCATCATTGCAAATCGGTCATGAAGCAAAATTTTATAGGTCACAGATTATTCATTGGTCACGAATCAAAAATGTTATTGGTCAAATTTATTCATCGATCACAAATAAAATATTTATACGTCACAATTTTTTTATCGATCACAAATCACAAATATTATAAGTCACAACTTATATACAGTCACAAATTAACAATTTTTTACGTCGCACATTCTTTTTTGGTCAATAATTTTATATGTCGCAGGTTATTTCTTGTTCACGAA
>CM032634.1:11199021-11359334 GCA_019097785.1 Fraxinus excelsior | reverse complement strand
TTTTATAAATAAAAAATAAAATATATAATTGGTATATATGAGATAATTGTAATCCGTATTTAAACTACATTTTTTTTTATCTAAAACCTAATCATTTTTTCACTACATTTATTACTGAGTAAATAAACTTACGTAAATTTCTTTAAATTGCAAAGCGTATAAATAAACATATTTTTATATGTTCCTGTCCATATTTTACTGGGAAAAAACTGTACAACCTTTGTACTAAACAAAATGAAGTGTCTTGATCACTTTATATCATCTTCCACTTAAACAAAAATACATTATTGTTATTAGAAAAACAGTTAAATTATCACAACAAAACTAAATAATCTCTTATTATTATTATATTATTATTATTATTATTATTATTATTATTATTATTATTATTATTAGTTTAAATTCCATTTCTCTTTCTAACGAGAGTTTGTTTTTTCCATTTTTTGTTCAATAGGTCCATATTTCGCAAATTCAAGAATCAAATCTTTGATGATCGGCAACTTCAATATATACCGACAACACATATTATCGTCTTTAGTCGGTTTAAAACACTTAGTAATAAAATGCTGTTTTATATAGTTTACATAGTGGATCATAAAATACTTCTTGACAGCTTTTTGTTGACTTACAAATACTTGTTTAACTATTGTATTGTTTTATGTACAATGTTATTATTAATCTATATACTTCATAAGTTTTTAAATTTAAATATATCATAAAACGTTGAAAAAATATAATATCGATATTCCATATTTCTTTTTGTCTTTTCATAAAAATGAAAGTCGTTCCACATTTATTTAATCTTGTTTAATAGTAAAATTTTCACTACTGATAATTCTGAACTTTGAAATAACATAATAACGTTGAAACCTTCGCCTCCAATAAAAATACAAAATACAAAACTATTTTTTTTTTCGAACCAACGTATTATTAACTTTCTTACTATGACTTTCGAAACAACAAAACATACTAAATATGCATTTTTCAAATAAACCATATATTACTAAATATGCAGTTTTCAAATAAACCATATATTTATCGAATATTTACTATAGATATTAAACGTGTGCGATTAGTTATTTAGGACTCATTCATATGAGAATTTTGCAAATTTTACCAATTAATGCGAATACTAATGAAAAAAATAAAGTTCTATTCGCGGATAAAAAACTAAACTCAAATTTATATAGCTTTAGTATCCAATAAATATATATATATTTTATTGGCGACACATTTTTGTTCTCTAGATGAATACACAAACCGACAATTGCAGGATGTTCTAGAAAAAAGATATTTGTTAACCCACGTAGCCACATCGAAACTTGAAATTGTTAAGTTTATCCTTTTCAAGAAATTTAATCTTATAAACCCAAATGAAATTATTTATTTCTTAATATTAAAATATCTATTCAATCTCGTATGTTATCTATAAATACCCTCATTTTGTACCTCAGAATTCAAACATCTCAAACAAAAACAAAATATATTACGCTTCTCTTACTCTTAATCTTAAACACAACCATGGCTACACAGTATAAACTTATCCTGCAAATTGCAATTTCAGAAACTGGTTGGTCCGCAAAAGTAGTCATCATCGGAAAGCAAACACTGAAAACTGCTCGTAATTTCAGCACCAGATACCAATCTATTCTATTGATGGATTTAGAGGTATATATGTAGTAGGAACTAAACAATTTTTCAACTTTATTTTCTCTGAATATATATTTCGTAAACACTCTCATAATTTCTTTTAAACAGGGTAATCAGATTACAACAACTTTGTACGACACAAATATTACTGCACTTAACGATCAGCTTCAACTAGGCAAAACCTATATTATCTCAAATGCAACAGTAAAGGAAAATAAAAGTCCGTTCAGAAGCTCATCTGATCAGAGAATTTGGACCATAACAGGGAGAACAAAAATTGAAGAACTGCATGAGAATAACTTAAACTTCGTTTTCTCACAATATGAACTTACTCCATTTGAAGAACTAGAACACCACATGGATAAAAACAACAATATCAGTAAAATTTCTATCAAATATTATACAGTTTTATATTATATATATATGATACCGAAATATGTTGCATAAAAAAATCATACCAATTTTTTTTTCAGGTGTCATAGGAATAGCTGTGGATGTTAGACAAAAGAGAACTGTCCAAACTCATTTTGGTACAGAGGCCATTCTCCAAGATATCATTTTGATAGATAAACAATTCCAAACAGTAATGCTAACCTTGTGGGATAGTTTTGTGGAACGAGAATGTGTTACTATTACTGCAAACCTAGCTAACAGACCAGTCATATGGGTGACTAATCTTAAGGTTTCTTCGTTCGATGGTATGAATACTGATTTAAGTTTTTTTTTTGTCTAAGTCGATTTACTTAATAAAATACACGAAAAAACTAATTATTGTATCTTTTTTTTTCGCAGGTATTACTTTATCAACCAAAACGAACAGCACATTCTTCATCAATTCTGACATAGTAGCTATTGCACACTACAAAAATTGGTAATTGAAATAACTAAGAAAAAAAAATAGTATATTTATAATTTTTATAAATAAACATATAATCACTTGCTACAGGTTGGAAGCTAATAAAGAGAGACTTGACCAACTTACACAAAATCAGTGTTCTGTTCCTATCACACCACCGAAAATATTACCTCCGACCGACGACAAATTCACACCAATTGCCGAGTTACTAGGAATTCATCCAGAGGTACTTTCCGAGTCATCGAATATATCTCTAATTAATATAAATATGTTAGCTATATATATTTTATGAGTGCATATCACTATTTCTTAAACCTACAGAAAAAATTCTACTGGGACAAAGCTCATTGGAAGATCAATTCGAAAAATCAAAAATTTTGGTATATGTCGTGCGACAACTGCAACAAATTATCGACCGCAGACCTTGGAGAAATTCACAAATGCCGATTTTGTAAGTATGAGCATGCAAAAGGTATCCCAAGGTAATTTACATTATCTAACATTTATGTTTGGTTTTATCTAATACTAACATAGTTAAAAAATTACATAATATATGCTTTCCGAAAAATTAATGCTCAGAGCAAATGCTTTCGTAAACCTACAAGACAAATCTGGAGCATTAAATGCAAGCATCATAGGAAGCGCTGCAGAAACATTATTAGAAACTACTGGGAACGCGATAATGACCCATTTTCAAAAGGTAAAATGAAACTTCTAACATGTTTAAATATTCTTTTCTTTATACTTCAATATCTCCTACGCAAACATATTTGCTCTATTGCAGGAACCAGATGTAGATATCAATAGTTTTATGAGAACTGAAAGTGAAACAGATTCACTATTTTATCTGAAAGTGACACAAAAGCGGCAAAATCGTTCGGAATGTCATTTTGAAATTATCTTTACGTTCAACTCTTCAGAAACAATGGTTGAAAACGAACCTTCAATTACAATCAATGAAACAAATCCTCCCACTAACATTACTGTGAAAAGTTTAGTTGAATAAGGAGAAAATAGAGATGACAAAAACACAAAGACCAAAGGAAAGACGCAAACCTCAAATACCGAAGCAATCGGAAATACTTACGCAACAACTGCATCAAATCCAAAAAGGTCTCTCTTTCGATCAGATGATGCTGCTCAACCAGATCCGAACCCGAAAAAGAAGACTCGGAAAAATTCTCATATTAGATGACGTTAACCTTTCTTTTGAAGCAATAGACAGTAAAAACTACCTCACCTAATATGTCTGTGTACAAATTTTTCACGCAGAAGTTTATCATAAAAGAAGAATGTATAACTTTTCAGACAAATAGGTGAAAAAGTTGTTTTGGGGTTTTGCTTTTTGCAGATATTAAAATTATGAAGACCGTAGTCGTTGTATGGTATTATATCCTCTTTGTTATAAAGTTTTTTATGTTTGTGTTTTCACGGTGTATTTATTGAATATATTCTTCTTCTTTTTTGTTCCAAAGGTAAACTTTCCGTGTAAAAATGGAAGAACAAACCTCCCCGTCTGAGCACATGAGCAAGAGGTTTACATTTTCAATTAATATTTTTATTAAACAAAGATCAAAAAAATAAATAATTCTTCTTCTCCCCTTCCACTTACGAGAAAAGGGAAACTCCCCGTGCGCACGGGGAGTTTCCCACTCCCCGTGCGTGTGCGGAGACAATTCCAACCCTTATTTCTTTTCCTTTATTGTTTATTGGAAATATTAACTTAGTTCAATGAATTCAAATATTAATGCAATTTGTAAATACAAAGTATTTATTTAGCAGACAGCATATAGAATTTTTCCCGTGCGCACACGGGGAGGTTGATCCTCCCCGTGCGCGTACGGGAAGTGTCAAACTCCCCGTGCGTGCACGAGGAGTTCGCTCTTGAAATTAGAAAATAAAATTAATAGCTTCATGTCCTAAATAAATTATATTTTTTTGGAAAAAAATTATAAGTGTATTTACTTTTAACAAATAGTATATCATCTTGATTTTTACAAATTTATATACTTTACGCTAAAGAAATAAACAATAATTAATTTGTATTTATTAATATTTGAGTTGCTTGAATTAAGTTAATAGTAAGAACTAAAAAAAAAAAAAAAAACTGAAAAGAATTTTTCCCGTGCGCGCACGGAGAGAATCACTCTCGGGCACGGAGAAATGAGGCAATTACATTATTATTTTTTTTTTGCTCAACTTAATACTATTAAATTAATTAGAATATTAATTCAATACGTAAATATAAAATTTTTATTATTCGAAATTCTTTAAAAATCATCGTAATAATTATTATGTCACCTAAACGTATGAAATTGATTATATTTTCTGATATTTTTTATTTTATTTATTAATAAATCATATTGTATTCAGGATTTATTCCTCTCAAATTATTACCTACCGTATTAGAAAATTAAATTAATAGCTTCATGTGCTGAATAAATTATATTTTTTTGGAAGAAATTATAAATGTATTTACTTTTAACAAATAGTATATCGTCGTGATTAAAACAAATTTATATACTTTACGCTAAACGAATAAACAATAACGAATTTGTATTTATTAATATTTGAGTTGTTTGAATTAAGTTGATATTAAGAACTCAAAAAAAAATAACTGAAAAGAATTTTTCCCCGTGCGCGCACGGGAAAATGAGACAATTACATTTTTTTTTATCTCAATTTAATACTATTAAAATTAAATTAATAGCTTCATGTCCTGAATAAATTATATCTTTTTGGAAGAAATTATGAGTGTATTTACTTTTAACAAATAGTATATCGTCGTGATTTTTACAAATTTATATACTTTACGATAAACAAATAAACAATAATTAATAGGTATTTATTAATATTTGAATTGCTTGAATTAAGTTCCTATTAAGAACTTTAAAAAAAAAAAAAAAGAGATTTTCCCGTGCGCGCACGGGAAGTTTCAAACTCCCCGTGCACGCACGGGGAGAATCACTCTCCCCGTGCGCGCACGGGGAGATAAGGCAATTATTATTTTTTATTTTTTTATTTATTTTTTCTTCTCTTTCTTTAGCTCAACTTGATACTATTCAATATAAAATATTTGTTATACGAAATTCTTTAAAAATCATCGTAATAATTATTATGTCACCTAAACTTATGAAATTGATTATATTTTCATATATTTTTTATTTTATTTATTAATAAATCATATTGTATTCAAGATTTATTTCTCTCAAATTATTTATTTTATTTGTTAATAAATCATATTGTATTCAGGATTTATTCCTCTCAAATTATTAGCTACCGTATTAGAAAATTAAATATATTGTATTCAGGATTTATTTCTCTCAAATTATTAGCTACCGTATTAGAAAATTAAATTAATAGCTTCATGTGCTGAATAAATTATATTTTTTTGGAAGAAATTATAAGTATATTTACTTTTAACAAATAGTATATCTTCATAATTTTTACAAATTTATATACTAAACGAATAAAAAATAATGACTTTGTATTTATTAATATTTGAGTTACTTGAATTAAGTTGATATTAAGAGCTAAAAAAAAAATAACTGAAAAGAATTTTTCCCCGTGCGCGCACGGGAAAATGAGACAATTACATTTTTTTATCTCAATTTAATACTATTAAATTAATAGAATATTAATTCAATACGTAAATATAAAATATTTATTATACGAAATTCTTTAAAAATCATCGTAATAATTATTATGTCACCTAAACTTATGAAATTGATTGTATTTTCTAATATTTTTAATTTTATTTATTAATAAATCATATTGTATTCAAGATTTATTCCTCTCAAATTATTAGCTAGAAAATTAAATTAATATCTTCATGTCCTGAATATATTGTATCTTTTTGGAAGAAATTATGAGTGTATTTACTTTTAACAAATAGTATATCGTCGTGATTTTTACAAATTTATATACTTTACGATAAACAAATAAACAATAATTAATTTGTATTTATTAATATTTCAATTGCTTGAATTAAGTTCATATTAAGAACTTAAAAAAAAAAATGAAAAGAAATTTTCCCGTGCGCGCACGGGAAGTTTCAAACTCTCTGTGCGCGCACGGGGAGATAAGGCAATTTTTTTTTTCTCCTTCTCTTTGTTTAGCTCAACTTGATACTATTCAACATAAAATATTTATTATACGAAATTATTTAAAAATCATCGTAATAATTATTATGTCACCTAAACTTATGAAATTGATTATATTTTCATATATTTTTTATTTTATTTATTAATAAATCATATTATATTCAGGATTTATTCCTCTCAAATTATTTATTTTATTTGTTAATAAATCATATTGTATTCAGGATTTATTCCTCTCAAATTATTAGCTACCGTATTAGAAAATTAAATTAATAGCTTCATGTGCTGAATAAATTATATTTTTTTGGAAGAAATTATAAGTGTATTTACTTTTAACAAATAGTATATCGTCGTGATTTTTACAAATTTATATACTTTACGCTAAACGAATAAACAATAATGAATTTGTATTTATTAATATTTGAGTTGCTTGAATTAAGTTGATATTAAGAACTCAAAAAAAAAAAAAAAATAACTGAAAAGAATTTTTCCCCGTGCGCGCACGGGAAAATGAGACAATTACATTTTTTTTTATCTCAATTTAATACTATTAAATTAATAGAATATTAATTCAATACGTAAATATAAAATATTTATTATACGAAATTCTTTAAAAATCATCGTAATAATTATTATGTCACCTAAACTTATGAAATTGATTGTATTTTCTAATATTTTTTATTTTATTTATTAATAAATCATATTGTATTCAAGATTTATTCCTCTCAAATTATTAGCTAGAAAATTAAATTAATAGCTTCATGTCCTGAATAAATTATATCTTTTTGGAAGAAATTATGAGTGTATTTACTTTTAACAAATAGTATATCGTCGTGATTATGGTGTATTTGTTTAGCGTAAAGTATATAAATTTGTAAAAATCATGAAGATATACTATTTTTTAAAAGTAAATACACTTATAATTTCTTTCAAAAAAATATAATTTAGTCAGTTCTTTGGCGTTTGTGGGAACTTCATGTCTGTTGTACATCTTGTTTTTGCCTTTTGTGCACATACAAGTAAATTGGATTAGGTAGAGTTATGGAAGATAATCAGATGACTTGATCTACAATCAAATAGTTTTGCCGAAATATTAGAGACTTTACATGATCGGCATGCAAATGAAGAAACATGGTAATGTGTACAATTAAAGCCAGCGTTTCAGTTGGAAACTATTTAAAATTTTATATTCAATTATTGTTAGCTCCTTTCTATCTCGTGAAAGAGCTCTAAACAAGATCTACCTCTAATCCTTAAGAATAGAGAAGAACCGAAACAATTTTCTTGTAAACAAGAAAATGAAAAAAACAGGGGAAACAGGGCAAAAATGTGTGTGTGTGAGAGAGAGAGAGCGCTTTAGTAATTTTTGGAACGATTGTTCTACTTTTTCATTCATCAAAAATCTCTTACATATGGACCACCACCCTTAGTCATTTACAGGGTCTTCCTGAATCCCTTAACCACATATGGCTCCCATAGAACTATAGAATTTTATAATTGTGCGAAATAATAGATAGACTTTCTCTAGCCCTAATGATAACTCACAATGTAATTTCTGAAGTCGTACTCCTTCAACATGGGATAATTTAGAGCATTAGGCAAACAATGTTGCTTAACATTCTCAACCTGTAAACACATAAATAGTTAATAGGATATGATCAATTAATCAGTTAGGCAATATTGTGAAAGTTTCTTAGAGAACAAGCAATGATTTCTCAAACTATTGTATATTATTAACTAATTAGCAAAAAAATAAAGAAGAGCTTAGTTTCTGAAATTGTAAAAACAGACACTACCAACATTCAGAAGGATTGTAGGAAATTTGCCAAAGAAACATGAAGAATCACTGTAATGAGAATTCTAAAAAACAATACCCAATCCAGTTTCTTACTCACCAGCTATAGCATTTATACAAATGCATGTACATGACATCAATAAGTTAGCTGGTCAAATGATAAGTTAAGAAATGACATGCGTATGGGTTGCGGGGGATATTATTGGTCTTAAGTGGTACAAATAGGTTAATTTGACACATGACTTGTCATTAACAAAGGAAGATGATTCCAATTATTTCTTGAAAAGTAACGCCATTAAATATCATTTAGTGAACAAATATATCTAAACAAACGAAACCTACTGGATAAACAGATTTCAGACCAAGCTTTCATGACACTGCACAGAATACAGATACATACATATTGAAGGAATCAAAATTACACAAATAGGTTGAAGCTCAGTCACAATAAAGTCCAAATTAAATGAAATGAAAGATCATCATCCCAACGGCTGTCTACATTAAAAAATGATGAAAATGGATCACAAATCCCAATAGAAGATTATTTTGACAGAACTAATTATCATACAAACATAAACCTATGCTTTACTTATCTTGTTAATGGTCACAAACCTTAATACAGTTATATCAGCTGCCTCAATAGAATATATCTCAATGTATAACTGAATTATTGTTAAGTTACTTATAACACGTGACCCCATTTACGCGGACTCGTAAAATAAGTAAATACCAATCATCAGCATGATGGTTCGAAAAGTTTTTCTTTATCATTTTTCAAAATCAACCTTCTTGTCATCCAACATAGATGTAGCAGTCAATCTATCTGAAAGTTACCTAAATTATAGCGTTTTGATGAATAAGATGAAACTTGGGCCAATAGAAAAGGATAAGAACCTATGGGAACCTATGTCATGTAAAATCATGAGAGATCTTTTTCATATTTCAAATAACAAAAGGAGGTAATAGAACAAACTTTTCTTCTTTCTAAATGAATAAATTCCCATAGTTTTGGGTTTCAATTCTACTCATCAAGGATATGGTTATCTATTAACAAAACACAAAAATCCAGAAAGATTTCCAAACAAGGGTCACAAAATAATTAATGAATCATCAACGAGCGATCAATTATTAGAGGTCGATCAAGAAAAGAGCTTCAGATCCTGGAAATTCTGATATAGAAAGGCAAGTATTTATTACTAGCAAGTATTAAAATGACCAGAATGCCGCAATCTATTGATACCCACATGTAACATAATCCCATTTGACCATTTTTTAATCCAATATTTAATCTAACCTAAATTAATATACCAAAAGATTAACAGAAAATCCACATATTATATAAAATGATTACCAGTGCAGATCCAATCGCCGATACGGGGGAGCCACTTGGAATCTGCAGGGGTTTTGTAATCAACGAGAAGGCACGACTCTGGCATCTGTTACAGAAGGATCTAAAAGCGTAATTTCTGTTGCGGTAGCTACACTCCCAGTCCCTCTCTCTCCCACCACCACCACCTCCGCCTGCTTCTCCTCCGCCCATCAGTTTCCTTCAATTCTTTGTTCCTCCACAAAGGCTAACTTGGAATTTTGATTGAATGTTTGCAGAGAGGGAATAATCAAATTTCCAAATTCCCACAATAGCGTAGCATCGGCAAATTGGCAAGTGGGTCTTTGTTCAATTGTATATCGCACGTGGAAACCAAACAAAGGGGCTAGGCCCTTACTGCAACCAGACGTTGAAGAAGAGAAAAAACATCCTCCTTCCACTGCCAATAACATTAGTTCTTCTCATCTGTTGATGCACCCAATTACATTCTCTCAACTAAGTTAGCCTCAAATCGTTTTCGAGAGCCGCTAGATTAGTACGTACTAACCAAGAGAAAGTGTCGTGCGTGCACGGGGACTTACCCTCCCCGTGCGCGCACGGGGAGTTTCCTCCTCCTCGTGCACGCACGGGGAATGAAGTTTATTCTTTCTTTCTAATTTTTTTTTTCCTTCTTAAACATTAAACGCAATTGGATCAATGAAATTTTAAAAATTATAGTCGCGAGCTTTCGAAATTTAGGAGTGAGTTAGGGTTTCGTTTAGTGTTCGCGAGCGAGGAGAGCATGTTTTAATTTGCCCTTGATAGAGATACAATAGAAATGAAATAATCCAAAATTGTATTTACTTTTAACAAATAGTAAATACAATTTACTTTTAATTTGAGTTGATTGAATTAAGTTCATATTAAGAACTCAAAAACAAAAAAAAATATCTGAAAATGATTTTTCCCGTGCGTGCACGGGGAGTTGTTTTCTCCCCGTGCGTGCACGGGGAGTTCGCTCTCCCCGTGCGCGCACGGGGAGATGAGGCAATTGTTTCTTTTTCTTTTTTTTTTAGCTCAACTTGATACTATTCAATTAATCAATATTAATTCAATACGTAAATATAAAATATTTATTATACGAAATTCTTTAAAAATCATCGTCATAATTATTATGTCACCTAAACTTATGAAATTGATTATATTTTCTTATATTTTTTATTTTATTTATTAATAAATCATATTGTATTCAGGATTTATTCCTCTCAAATTATTAGCTACCGTATTAGAAAATTAAATTAATAGATTCATGTCCTGAATAAATTATATTTTTTTGAAAGAAATTATAAGTGTATTTACTTTTAACAAATAGTATATCTTCATGATTTTTACAAATTTATATACTTTACGCTAAACAAATACACCATAATTAATTTGTATTTATTAATATTTGAGTTGATTGAATTAAGTTCATATTAACAACTCAAAAAAAAAATTGAAAAGGATTATTCCCGTGCGAGCACGGGGAGGTTGAACCTCCCCGTGCGCGCACGGGGAGTTCGCTCTCCCCGTGCACGCTCGGGGAGAATCACTCTCCTCATGCGCGCACGGGGAGATCAGACAATTGTTTCTCCTTTTTTTTTTCTTTGTTTAGCTCAACTTGATACTATTCAATTAATCAATATTAATTCAATACGTAAATATAAAAAAAATTATTATACGAAATTCTTTCAAAATCATCGTCATAATTATTATGTCACCTAAACTTATGAAATTGATTATATTTTCTTATATTTTTTATTTTATTTATTAATAAATCATATTGTATTCAGGATTTATTCCTCTCAAATTATTAGCTACCGTATTAGAAAATTAAATTAATAGATTCATGTCCTGAATAAATTATATTTTTTTGAAAGAAATTATAAGTGTATTTACTTTTAACAAATAGTATATCGTCATGATTTTTACAAATTTATATACTTTACGCTAAACAAATACACCATAATTAATTTGTATCTATTATTCTTCTTATATTTAACATACCAATTTAACGTGATAAAGTAAGTTTCTTTTCAATTTTACATTAATCTTCACATTAAATATAAATACAATAATAATCATATACATTAATACTAACATCATTACTCTCCACCTACCCACTTTTTTTTCTACCGTTCCACTGCCTTTAATACACTGCCTTTGATACACCACAGAAATGACCAATCTTTTCATTCCACCTGTAAAGTCAAATGTTAAATAATTCTAACCAAACATTGCCAACCACTTATTTAATTCTCCACGTGATTCAAACCCAACCACTTATTTAACCTTTTTTATTAGCCAAAAATAAAACAAAAAGCCTACTTCATGCAAGACAAATCCACTTATCTTTTCTACTTTCAATAGTTTCTCTCCATCAATATAATTTCACCGATACTCAAACTCTCAACTATCTATTTGAAAAAGGTATGTTAATCTTCATCTTATAAATATTCAATAATTTTATATTTTCATAATAAAATCGTTCATTTGTATCCTTATCGTTATTTAGTAACTTATACGTTCATTCTTACTGTCATTTTAAAAATTGTAGTATTTTTAGGATGCTATAACAAATTATAATATAATTGCAATAAATTATGATATAATTGCAACAAATTAGAATATTTAAAATGTGTTATCTTACGAATTATATAACTCCAAACTTTTGCTGTAAATACAGTTCAAACGAAAAATTGCTTATTGTAAAGCATGTGTACTTTTATTAGTACAATATCACATATTACAAGTAATACAATAAATTGTCCCAATTTTTTCCCCTCTTATTTACTGCAAAAATAATAAATGAAATACATAAAATCATAAACTCCATAAATTGGTAAAATTTTATTAGGCATATATTTAAAATATTTTCCTTTTTTTCTATCTACAATCTGTCTTTGGAATACTTACTTCATCCAAACCACTGGTATTCTGCTGGCGTAACTCAATATCCTAATCATCAATATCTTAGGAATTTTTTTGAACTTATCAACGCAGAACAGCAGGCGGATTTAATGGGTGCCAACTTTCATGCATTCATATGTAGTATTTTTCATAAATATGAAGAAGAACAACAGTTTAGCGGTAAATTGGTTCATGAGTTTATAATGCGCCTTGTTCATTGCGGTAAAGTGAATGAAATTTGGGTCAAATTAAATGATTAGTTAGCCCGCTTCAGTATGCATGAGTTCTGCCTCATAACAGGATTACCTTGTCACGAAATACCTTTAGAATTTCATTTTGCTGGTAATCGACTTAGGATGAATATTTCAATGGTATGAGTAGAATCAAAATGACAACACTATCTGAAGCATTTCACCTTTGTGAAAACGAAGATGACAAATTCAAACTTGGCTTAGTAATGCTCGTAGAATGCATTTTGAAGCCTACAGGAAGATATATTGATCAAAAAACTTTATCCATGGTTGAAAATGTTAATGCTTTTCTTGCATATCCGTGGGGCCGCCAATCATATAATGTTTTACTAAAATCATTACAAGCATCACATGTAGAACGAGTACAAAGAATGCACCAGAATGAACAACTTGAATCAAAATATTCACTACATGGATACCCACTTGCTTTTCAGGTATTACTCTTCTATTTTTAATTTTTTATATACTTTATTTATATTTTATTCATTAATTTTTAATCTTATATATCTAATATATATTTCTACTTATATAAGTATTGGATATACGAAGCATTTCCTCAAATTGGCCGAAGATTTGGACAACCTAGAGGTAGAGTAATAAGAACACCAAGAATGTACAGATGGAGGCCACAGAGAGTGTTAACAGAAAATGCAATCAGACAATTTTTATCTACTCAAGAGGTATTTCACGTATTCATTACATTCTTTCTAACAGTATACTTAAATTTTACTGCAAAAATTTCAAACACATTATTTAAATATTTTATTATACTTACAGATTTTAGCAAAGACAATATTACAACCTACAAATCAAGAATTACAAACAATCTGGTATATATCTCTTTCAATGCCAGACGACCACGAACATAATTTACTTCACAGAATTATCACAGGAGAACCAGACAATATCCCTCAACACCTCGATCAACCAGACAATATCCCTCAACACCTCCATCAACTTGATACCGCGCCACCTACTCCTCCTACTCCCATTCCAACTACTTCAGACTCTCCTCATATCAGTTCTAATTACATCACAAGACAAGAAATGGAAGAACTGTTGGACACACATAGGCAGCATATTATATCAGATGTGTCTCATTTATGCAACAATATGAGAACAAACATTGCATCAGATGTATCTCAGTTGTACAACCACTTGGAAACAACCATCATGGAACAATCACAAAGACAAGAACATCGGTATGATACCATTCTTCAACAACAAAGAGATTTATTTAACCAACATCACATGTCACAAGAAGAAAATCATGCCATACATTCTACCATGCAAAACCACATGGATACCAATTTAAGTTCAGTACGAACTTACATTAATGAACAAAATCTCAACATTCTGGACAAATTATCCACGTGGGAATCACACATGGAACATCTTGTACATTCTCTTCATGAAAATGCTCCTGTCCGTATGAGCCCTACTGAACAACATGCATCAGCATCTCAACAGATGGAGAATATTTCCACAGAAGCAGTGGAAAAGAAACAAAGGAAAAAAGGTACAGTTTTCCATACCACCAACAAATAATCCTTTGGAAGACTGTTGTATAGAAAGATACAAAACAGTCACAGATTGGATAGCAAATAATGATCCACGGTAATAAATCTATTTGTATCTCATCCTCTTCGATAACATCATTTAAATTTTGTACATTTTAACTTAAATTAAATTATGTTGTGCAGAACATTTTGGAAAGATCCAAACAACAACCTACATGAAAGGAATTTCCTCGAATCTATCCTGGACATGACGCAAGATATAACTACTATGGTTAGTAAAATCCATTTTTCATAATGCATTAAATTTCATAAATAATATTTTTAAATTATATCTATTTTTTTATTAGAGTATTGATCAGGAATTAACATTGTTGCGGTGACTCGTCAACGACAAATCCTCCCCAGCCTCAAAAGAATATGCAATCCTAGACTTCAATTATGAAGCGGAGTGTACTCGTCAAATGATGGTCCACTTAGAAATTCGGGACAGAAATACTATTGGAGATATTGGGAATTTCCCCATTATCCTGCAGTACACAAATGGTGTTTTACCAACAGCTGGTCGTTCGTGGTTAAGGTGCAAATACCTATTGATTCCATGTTACTACCCAACCAACACATGGTATCTATTTTTTGTAAACATTCCCGAATGGAAAGTTGAAATATACGACTGCAGCGACAACGTTCATACCCCAGAACAAATTCGAGCACATTCAAACGCGGTGATTGACTTAACAAGAGGTATACTAATGAGCGTAAAATTTGAAAACTACAGGAGCTACGTGAAGAAAATTCCAGACAGGCCACTAGCAATTAATATCAAACAATATCACCCTGCAGTGCATAACGGGTAAAAATATAATGTATTTATTTATTACTATAATATTCTGTTTCGTATAATTTTACATTTACTGTTTTCATTACGCTGAATATAAAATTATTTATTTCGCAGGACAAATTGTGGAATTTTTCTGCTCAAATACATAGAATGCTTTGTTTTAGGGTACCCAATGGAGACAGTTTCTGCAGACAGAATGATCGCGTATAGACGGAAGCTTGTCGTTGATATCTGCTACAATGAATACTTCCTGCATCCTCGCTAATTTTGATATTACTGGTTGACAAATATAAAAATGATGAAGGTTGATATGTACAACGTTTTATAATTTTATATGAAAATTTGGATCAACAGGAAAATATGCACTTTTTCGAACTCAATTATAATTTGCAATCAATTATTCTATATCGAAAATACTACTTTACAAAGTTTAATGTATATAAAATATGAGAAGAAGTTATACTATTTTACTAATCTATTTATTTGTTCAAATATTGAACACTTTAAATACACTAAGTATTTAAATTTTAATATATACAAACGAAAGTAATCCTACTATATGAATGTTTTTAAATATTTAAAATTTCTTCCTAATTAAATTCAAATTGTTTCAAACAACACCCCTCTTATAATTATTTTAAAATTTTTTATAGTGTTGTCAAATAAATACACTTGTGTAATTTTCAAATTTATGCAATTAAATATATTTTCGAATTTATTTATTAATCAATAAAATTTTATTCAGGGTTTATACAAATTGTAAATTAATTGAATTTTTTTCAAATTTAATTATTATTTAAATTAAAATTCTCAGATGATTTCTTTAATAATTATATACGAGACAATATATTTTCCAGTTCAATAAAATATACCTTATCGGAAAAGTAGTTTAATACCTACCGCATTGAAAAAATTAATGTCCTGATTAAATTATAATTGTTTGGAATAAGATTATGATTTTTACAAATTTATATACTTTGCGCTAAATAAATACACGATAAATAATTTGTATTTACAAATTGTGTTGATATTTTACTTGCTTCACTTAAGTTGATATTTAGAATACAAAAAATAATAATAATAATAAATAAATAAATAAAATAAAATATTTTACATACCGAATTGTCTCGTACGCGCACGGGGATAGTGATCTCCCCGTCCACGCACAGGAAAGATGAAACTCCCCGTGCGCGCACGGGGAGTTGTTTTCTCCCCGTGCGCGCACAGGGAGAATCACTCTCCCCGTACGTGCACACGGAGAAAAGGAATAATTTAATTTTTTTTTACGTCAATTTGATGATATTTAAGTAATCAAAATATTGTATTAATTCAATAGGTAAATATAAAATATTTATTGTACGAAATTTCAATATTCTATTTACCTAACAAATAGTATAAAATTTTTAAAAATCATCGTCATAATTATTATGTGACAGGAAATTTGAATCTAAATAGCATACATTTTCCTTATTTTATATTTTGTTTATAACTGCAAAAAAAAAAAAAAAAAAGCTATTATTCTGTATAATAACTGGTGAGTATATATTATGTAATATATTTTTAAAAATGACATATTCTCTTCATATTTAAATATTTCGTATAATAATTAGTAAGTATATATTAATTAATATATATTTTACAATACATATTTGTGATATTTAAATATTTCGTTTTTAGCAAAAATTCAAAACAAACTTACTTTATTACCTTAAATTGGTGAGTTAAATATAAAAACAATAATAGGCATATAATAATTCATCCAACAAGTCAATCAATGATAATATTAATTCAATGCGTAAATACAAATTATTTATTACATTATTCCCTAATCTATCCTTTAATTTTCACGTCCTCATTTCCTACCTACCCTCCAAAGCCAATCACTTCTTAAAATCAATCCAATATAGAATCCATCATTCACCTACCAACTAATTTCCACCTACCCACTTCTCAATAATCATCCCACCAACCTCAACAGCTTCCACCTGTAAATACATTCAATTATTTCACTTCTAATTGACCCCATATCTCTTATATTTTATTCAAATTCTCCCTATAAATATAATCATCTATCGACATGAATATATATTCAGTTTACATAGTTTCTTTCCCAATACCCTACTCGAGTAAGTGTAAAATTAGCTTTCTAAATAATGTTACACTACTTGTTTTTCTGTTGCAAAAATTCCACCGCCACTTCTTAACCTTACAAATCATTTGCAGGTAAATTTCCGAACACGGCTGCAACTATAAAGAATTGATATTAAAAACTGTAGCGACACCATTGACCAGAGAGGCGTTCGATAATTTAACATTGAAGACAATTTCAAATATCGTAATGATATTTGTAAGATTGACTTCTATGTCAAATTTCTAAACTTCCATCTGGTCCGATGGTGTCGTTGCAGTTTTTAACATATCAATTTTCTATAATTACAGTTGTAATTAGAAGTTCGAGAATCGATTCACAGTTGCTGATTTCAGTCTACCTCTCTAATTAATTAATTTCAGGTAAATATAATCACAAATAAATAATAATTTCCACACAATTCTAATTGTTTTGTTTACCTAGATATACTTTCTTGTATAACATTTAATATCATATTTGTTTCCCTATTCTTGAATGAGAATTGCTTAGAAGTAAACCAAATATTCTCAGTTAGCAATTAGCGATGTGAATTGGCAGAATAATCCGTTGAAGGTAAATTTCTATTCATTGTTATATTTTTGCTTTTTCATTTTCATTTCAATATTTTTTTTTGCCACATGGTTTAGTTTTTTTCGTTTTTGTTTAGTTTTATTATGTTTTTCATCCTTTTCTTTTTAGTTGTTTCTGTTGTTATTTTATTTCATTGGAATAAACCGGTTAATATTGTTCGCGGCGATGATTTTTAAAATTTCATTGATTCAATTCCATTTGTTGTTTAAGGAAAAAAAAGATAATAAACTTCATTCCCGTTTGAAACGCCCCGTGCGTGCACATGGAAGGTAAGTCCCCGTGCGTGCACAGGGAGTTAGGTTTTCCCCGTGCACGCACGGTGCAGAACCCTCCCGCCCCACCAACACAACAAGCAGCTACCGGAAATGAAGAAACGTCAAGGAGAACGCGTCAAGTGCCTTTCTACACACATATATCTATATTTCTTGTTATTATTTCACTATTTTTTTGTCTTAATTCCATGATTGGCTGCAGGATGTACTCAAGAGGGACGATACTAGGGTATAAGAGAGCGAAATCGAACCAGTATCCAAACACGTTGTTGATTCAAATCGAAGGAGTTAACACCGCTGGTTCGTCTTCTTACCTTTTTTTGGAAACTGGGCTGTCTTCCTTTTTTTTTTTTTGAAATTAGGCTGCCTACCATTGCCCTGGTAAGTGAATTCGGCTGTCTATTGTTGTTATTTTATGCTATTTGATGTTTGCTAGGAAAGTGTTTGATGTATAATCTCAATGAAATTGTTCTGTAGTTGGGGCACTTGGTGTTGGCTACAGCTTGTGAATTGGGATATTGCATTTCTTTGTTTGTACATTCCAATGAACTCTGTAATAATAGGGCTACAATTGTGGCTTCCCTGCTGTATTTGGTTCCATAAGTAGTAGTGATATTTGGGGAAAAAAAAATTATCACTGTTTCTGTTGTATTTATGTAATAAAAAAGCTGTGATTTATTTTCACATTGCATAATGTGTAACCATTAACATGATAAGAATACTTGTAAGTTGTGATTTGGAACTAACTACAGGAGCCCATAAAAATCAGAGAACTAAAATTTGATCTCAGTAGGCAGTACCCCCTGCCTCCATTACATGAACCACTAATATATATAATTTAGAAACCTGTAAGTCTATATATTCAGCAATTTCTTCACCCCATTAGTCATCGTCCATGTCCTTGAGCCACCAGCATGATGATCGTATTGCCACCAGCATGTTTTTTTCTTTTAGATTTTGTTCAGAGGAAATTCCTGTGCAAAATTTTGTTAACAATCATCTGTTTTAAAGCTTAGGAGCTTCTTCAACCTCTCAAGTTACTGCACTGTGAATCATTTATCTTACAAGAAAAATTAACTGTGAAGTTCCAATTTGGTTCACAGATTTGATGAGAGGACTTGACTAACCATTAGTAGAAGATGCATATACAAATACAATTCCTTCAAATATTAATGTTTATGTAAACGCTGATAGTAATTCCTTGCCGAGACTTACGTTCATGAATCAGGATGCGTCTCTTTGGCAAACAGTTGCACTGGCATTTCAAACACTTGGTGTTGTATATGGTGATATGGGAACCAGCCCCCTATATGTCTTTTTTGATGTATTCAGCAAGGTGCTCATCACGTCAAATGTTGATGTCTTGGGAACGAAAAAAGAAGTCAAGAAAGATATTAGTTCACTTTTTTAAGTTAATTTGAAACGGGTGATGAAGTTCCAGAGTGAAAGAGACCACTTTTTAAAGTTAATTTTATACAAAAACTTGGTGAAAATGTTAATACATTTTTACAATTCTTTCATTCTAGATGTGCTTATCGAATGTAGGAATGTCTACGGGTCATTTGGAGAAAAACATATTTTAAGATGTATGAGTCAAAATGTGAAATTTCTTTGCTTTTTGGTTGTTCAATTGTTTCAATGTTCCAACCATGTGTATTATGACTTCAAGTTAAATCCACAAGTTAATGGTAATTGGCTACTGCTTTTATCATAGAAAACTAGCTTCCTAGGAAGTCATGTTGACTTTAGCTTGATTTCAGTGTTATATATAAAATATGTGCTGGTTTCAAACTTAATCAGGAAACATCCTTTGTTTAAACTAGAATTTCGCCCTTTTTTTATATTGTTAACTTGCCTCCACTTTTAATAGTAGATTATAAACTTTTTAGATGATTAAACAAACAACAAAAAGTAACGCGCATGCAACACTAATATATCCTCAACAAGTACAAAACCCGTGCGGGCAAAAACTAGTAATCAGAAAAGTCGGCATGAATAAAGCTACCTTTTGGTTATGAGAAAAATCTTATACGAGGCCTAAATAGATTGCATGTCTACTTGCATTGTACAACACTGCACATAACAATGTGTATGTTAAGGATTAATGTTTAAATTACACTATTAATAATACGGTATGAAAACGAAAGCAAGTAAACAACGCGATTTAGATTCTCTTCTAATGTGAATTACTTAGGGATTGTTCTCTTTGTGTTTCAGTTTTGTATTTTGAGTTTTGTGTTTTGAGTATCCATTTTGAGATTGTTGATAATGTGTTCTTTTTAGTATTTTGAAAAATTGTTTTGAAAACATCAAAAATGCGATTTGAAAATTTTGGTTTGATTATAATTGAAAACACTCAAAACGACAAATTTGTCGTTTTGAGTTTTCTTTTTAAATTTTTAACTTGTTTTCAAAAATGTCTTTTCGAAAATAAGAAAGAGAACGCATTTTCACTATTTTGAAAAATCGAAAACAGAAAATGATAAAAAGAATAGGCCTTTATACTTGCAACGACATAAGGGAAAAGGAGGAGGAGGAATTACGTGTTTCTCTGTACATGAAAAATAGGTTTGCACTAATACTCTCACTTGGTGGACTAATTGACGAAGGCGGAATTTTAGTATTTACGCAAAGGTAACCTTGTCATCATTAATTACTACAAAATGACATTCTCATTCGAACATCACCCGTGCACCGCGATATCCGAATCTAAAATACCTAACTATTCTTATTCAAAAGTCGGGGTTTTTTTTTTCTTAATAATAAAATATGGTTAATTTCAAGATTCCATTATACTTAGATTTGGTTCATATCTAACATATCACCCCACCGCAGAAAAATAAAATAAAATGAATCCAAAAATCCAGATTATTCTTTTAAGAAAACAATCACTGATTCACAATCCAAAGCTCAAAAATAAAGCATTTGGTGTTCCTCATAAAACGTACCAATAATGGGGATCCCCTTTGGCCCTTTGCCTTTTAATACACGTGCTATTCTGCCCAAATCATCCTGGGAAATGTTTGCTAACCAAAAGAATTCAATCTTTCCTTTTCTTTTTTCTTTTTTCCTCTTTTTTTATTCCACTTTTTTTTTTTTTTTTGAGAAATGGAGCGGCCCATTTATTTTGAGCAAATTACACAAAATCATACCTTTAAACTTTCAAATTCAAATATAAGGTATAAAATTATTTTTTTCAAAAATCAGGTGAATATAAAATTAAATTAATTATATACCTAACCCGTCTATCCATCCATCACAATTTCAAATCCCTAATCTCTCTCTCTCTCTCTCTCTCTCTCTCTCTCTCTCTCTCTCTCTCTCTCTCTCTCTCTCTCTCTCTCTCTCTCGCACCATCAACGGAAACCACCGCGCCGCCAAGAGAGCTTCGTCGGGAGAAGAGCACCGCAATGTTCACAGCCCTACCGCAGTGCACATCATCGCCTGTAGGCAGCACTGCTACGCACTGCGCCGACCGAAGTTCCTACAGGCGATCGGTTTCTCGACAGCTTCAGAATCTCCAGTTTCTCGATCTCCTAATAATGGCAATGGATTGTGCGAGTGAAGGTTTGTTGTTGGTGGAGAGAATGGGCTGGGGTGATGTTTGCGGATTGCGATGGATTGACAGTGAGATTAGAGCAGTTGGTGACCGAAGGTAGAGTTGGGTTGTGAATGTGTTCTGAAACGAAGGAGGATGAATGTGGTGTTACTGGGTACAGTGCATTTGGCATTCGATTTCAGTGACATGGGTGACTAATCGAAAGCAGGGCAGTGTAGGGATTAAGATTATGTTGTGGTGGTGGATGTAGATGTGTGGTGGTTAGGAGTGATTATGGCTTGGCTATGGCATTTCTCAATATGGGTGGCGGTGGTGAGGTGTTGGTGTTGTGATGGTGAGATGGTGATGACGATTGATTTGGATCTGGATCCGAATGTGGCAGTGGTTGTGGTGGTGTGGCGATGGCTGTAATAATTTTGAATTTGATTATTTAGTGATGTTTGGATGATGGTGGTAGTGATGATGTTGTTTGGTGGGTGGTGGTGGGGTGGGTGCAGTGATTGTGGTCGGTTATGTTTGTGGTTGTGGACTTGTGGGTGGGTGATGGCGACGGTGTTTAGCTGTGGATGGTGTTACTATCAAGATGTGGTGGTGGAGGCGGCAATGTTGGATGCATTGATTTTTAGGGAAAATGATGAAGATTGATTTTAGTGACCTCACGGTCTCAGCCTCGCTTTGTGGTAACACAGATGAATTGTGCAATGAGATTTCCACTAGACAGAAATTGGAACTTCCTATTGCTACTAACGTGATTTTTCTTCTTTTTTGTGTTTTGATAAAATAATAGTAGTTACTTTCTAATGTTATACTGTTGTTGTAACTTTTTAGATGAATAGATTGTATTCAGAAATTTGTAAACAATTTTCGTCACCTTTTTCTGGTGTTAGTCTGTGGTGTAAGCATATTTATTTGAGGTGACCATTTGTGACCAAATATGTATATACTGTGACTGGTTGTGACCAAATGTGACTTGAACATATTCAAGTCACATTCGGTCACAATTAACACAAAATTGGTCACAGACAGTCACACTTAACACGAATTTGGTCACAGTTAGTCACATTGAGTACACACTTAGTCACAATTAGTAACAGACAGTCACACTGCACAAATTTTTTTTTCTATAATTTTTTAGGAGGTGGAGCTGGTGGTGGATGGATCCATTGGGTGGGAGTGTGATTTCCAATTTTTTATTTTCTGGAAATTTTTTAAGTCGTCGGAGCGGTCGCCGAAAAATTCATCAGAGCAGTCGCCGGACCGACGCCGGAGTTGTCTGAGAGATGGAGGGAAGGTGGTGTAGTGAAGTGATGGGGGTGGGGGTGGGGTGGGTGAGGTGTTTGGTTTGGGGTGTAAATAATTAATATATATTATATTATAATTTAATATTTAATAAATCTTTTTAACACCTAATTTTTGAAATAATTAAACAAATTTGTTAGTTTTGAAAAGTAATTCTTATAAGTAGGTTTTGTGTATTGTTCCAATTATTTTTCTTCTTTTCTTTTATCAAATCTCTCTCATAGTTCCCTTTTTCTAATATTCTACTCAAGCCATAGCATCTGTTTCTCTATCTTAATATACCAAATATATCCTAATAGAACTTAGAATAAGTTTGCTTTTAGTAGCTCACTTGAATAAATATCTACAATTTTCTATCCCATTACTCACTTTTTTGCGACGAATTATTTATTCCTACAACGAACTTAGGCTCTGTTTGATAAGCTGAATTTTCTATGAAAAATGGAAAATATTTTCCATTTCCCAATTTTTGTAGTGTTTGATTGACGAAATTTTTCCGAGAAAATATTTTCCAACTTTCTAAATTTTCCACATTTTTGAGGAAAATAAATTCTTGATGTTTTGGTGAGAAAATATTTTTCAAATTTTTTTATTTTTTTTTTGTAATTGAAAGAAATTCTAGACACAATGGTAAAAAAAATTTCACTTTTATTGACAAATTTCATGCTAAACAGAGCCGAACGAATGATATTCGGTATGATTATTTTTTTTTCAATTTTTTATATTTTTTTATTTTTGATAATTGGAACAAATTTTAGACCTAATAGTAGAAACCATTATCACTTTAATGAATAATTTTCATTAAAAACGAAGTCAAACGAATAACAAACTTTAAACATTTTTCATGAAAAATTATACCAATCAAACACAATTAATTACAATTCCCAATAAAATAATTTCTAGGAAAATATTTTCTTTGTAAAATATTTTCTTTCCACCAATTTTCCACCATACAATCAAACGGACCCTTAATATCTAAATAGCACAACACAAGTCATCACCTTTGAATTTCCCCAAGTATCATAACAACTCATTAAGGGACAATAGAATTTAAAAAGGATATCTAAATTTAATTGCAAATAACAAGCAAAGGAGACAATTAAGCCCCGAATATACACAACCATTTAAGTCGACAAAAAACCAAGTTAAACCTCATTTTCTCTAGGCAATACAACTACTGAACACTAGGTGGTGGTGCTCGTTTATGCTCTTCCAGCATCTTTAAAACTCAAGTATTCTGAACAATACTTGCGCGCAACAGTCATTTTGACTGATCGCGTCATGAATTAGCAATGCTTAACTAACTACATCAAAATGACAATGCCACCCACCTGTATACATTGGTTGAAAAATAGACTTTGTATTGGGTACAAACAGCACCATTTGTTCTCCAACTTGCAAAACGAACTCATGTAAGATGTCAAAAATCAACACCCTGCTACAGACCAAGTATAAAGCAGAGTTAGGAATTATAACCTCGGATGCATAAACAATCAGACACACAGATTGAATTTTAGAAAATTGAAAGAATGTTGACCTGCGAATAATTTTCCGGAACAAAACCAAGAATATGGACACACACAACATAAATAGAAGAACAGGTTAGGATTTGAACCTGACATTGACATTAATCCCTAGTGGAACTTTTTCAGGCGTTTAGAGTGTTTCATCATTTCTTTCCTTGAATGCTCCAGAGTTTTTTTGTCTCTAAATGGCTGCACAATTTTTGAAAAAGATCAACTATCAATAAATATAACATCAAGATAGAAATCAAAGATCACAGCACACAAAGATACTTTCATCCTAGATATAAAGGTAGACTGCTAATGGGTCGTCATCGCCTATAGAGAAAATTCCACACTCAAAACACAAATGAATACTAAAATAAGAAAATTCCACACTAAAGCAAAATTGAATACTTAAAATTAGTATGAAAGGAAAAGCAAAAATAAAAATGAAAAGAGAGAGAGAAGGATGCTCTGAGACACACAATATTGAGACTGTTGCATTGCATATTTAAGTAGCACTAGATGTAAGTGTAACTTAGTAAGTAGTTCTATAACGTAACTAAATCTATATATAACAAGGCCAACTTCACAATAGTGGCCTACACAAACAACAACCCTTATTATGTAAAATATTTAACCATTTTATGTCTATGAGATTTTTAGTTTTTATTCAATCAAACCAACATGGGTAAAATATCAAGTAGTTGTGAAAATTTGATAGTGGACTAAATCTTCACTTAGGAGTCTGTGCACTTCAAGGATCAAATTTACAAGGGACCAACAATAGTTTATTCACCATACAGGGAGTAATCACAAAAGTAGGTTACTAGAATGGATTAGCCAAAACACTTATGAACTGAGAGACAGTCAAACTTTTTTAATCAAATGGCTAGCATTAGATATGTCAGCACTCACAATTTGAGTGTATTTCTAACAGAGGCAGACGATATAGTTATCTCATATAATGGCTGTTCCTTCAAATGAAATTATTCATCTTTTACATCCAGACTTTTGCCACTCTATCCCAACCCCTGGCGGAAACAATTTTGGCAACCCACACCCACACCCCCAACCCAAACTCAAACTCAATCCCAAACCCATCCACAAACACACTGAGAAACGCATAAAGAGCAAGTAGCCAACTCATTTCTACAACTTCGCCACAACCTAACCGTCGTGTTATTTCTTGGCAGCTTCACATGAGTTTTTGACACATCAACAACATAATCTGTATTTTGGGACTTGCCCACTGGAAACAACAAAATACCACCGAACATCCAAAAATAGTTTAAGAAAGTAGCAATTTTCACCAACCATTTTTCCTTCCCATTTAACAAAGGAAAGAGTAACCACGTGCATGACATGTGCCATTTATGGTAGCTTCACACAGGCTGCCAATTTTTTATAGTACCACATGATTATTGGTCCTTTTGGCACCAAAATTTAGTTAGTAGTTAAACACTTGGGCTAAAGGAAGAGAAGTGACAGGATTGCCATTTTAATAGCACTGGCATGTATATGGCATCACTTTTTTGGTGGTAAAGATAATTGCAGGGTAAAGTACTATTACTTGGGGGTAATTGTGATTTTGTTGCTTCCACGGGATTTTTCGAGTGTGATGGTGGTGGAGACCCAACCATTGTTCCCAAAAGCCCAGGCTTGAGGGGATTGAAATCTCACACCTTTTAGACCCTAACAATACCCCACGGCCCAAATCCGACGTCCACGGCGGCCCACTCCAAGACGACCTTCGCATTATCAGCCGGCCCATCCACTTGGCTGCTGATATTCAACACTTCGCTTGGGTCGCCCCTTCCGGGATTCGAACCCGGGACGTGGGATTGCTCTGATACCAATTGGTGGAGACCCAACCATTGTTCCCAAAAGCCCAGGCTTGAGGGGATTGAAATCCCACACCTTTTAGACCCTAACAGATGAGAGATTCAAAATGCATAAGATTTGGAGGTGTGATGTGTAATGAGTTCAAAAATGGAGTGACAATGTGCCTAAAATTGTTAATATGAACCAGCTGGTTCCTTTTTATGTTATTTTTTGGGAGTTGAGGAGGGCAGCGTGCCAAAGATAAAATTCACTACACTTTCCAGCACCACACTTTAAGCACTACTAATTATCTAGGACCTAACTAGCAAAGATTTTCCAGTCAACATGAATTGGGCGCACGTTCTGTCGAGTCTTTCTAACTAAAAATCTTGTTACCTTTGATGGTCTAAAAATTGTAATTCTTATCCAATTTATTCGAGTGAGCTACTATCAAGGGACCCATCCATTCAAAATTTTCCTCTTATCTAGCTTTATCATGTACTTCCTAATAATTCATAATTCTTTAGGTGATCCATCAAATTCCACCAAAAAAAAAAAAAAAGAAGATGAAGAAGAAGAAGATCATATAAAGCATCCATCAATATTTTTTTACCAGACAAATTCTAGTGGTTCAGAAAAGAAAAAACAAACTCTAGGATACTTCATACTTCAAAAGGCAGAATCCCAATTAAAAAAGAAAAAGGGCACCATAAAATTGGTGTGATATTCCTTACATCTTCAAGTTTGCTTTGAAGTTCCAAAAGTTCCTGGCAGTATGTGAGGCAATCTGCATGGTATACTGCTGCCAAGTGTTTAATCAACACCTTCCTTCGGATAATACCAATCACTTACAAGAACCAGAAAAACAAATGTTCCCGTGTGAGATGCTAACATGCATAATCTCCATAAGAAGCATATTCTATTGTCATTGCATTATAAACTACACCTCACTTCAAAGCCTGAAGCTTGGCGAAAGACTCACACTACAAAAAATTCAAAGAACCATATCCGGATATTAATTTACACAACAAAATTTGAATATCAATTCTGAACCCTACAGAATTCTCTGTATTGAATTCATTTATTTCCCTTAGATCAGTGTTCAGCATATCATTGTCAAAGAATTTAGAGAAAATCAATTATTTACACCAATATAAGCTTTTCAATAACCTACATACTTTTGGGTCGATTACCAAACCTTCACTACACAGAGGACGGAATAAAAATCTAATTCTTCCTCAATTTCATGTATTTGGAAATCGTGTTCAGAAAAGTTCTACTACACAAATCCTTAATCAAAATAAAAAATGCTAAACCATGCACATCACATACACTAATCAAATAAGTACAATTTACGATTTAACAACCTAGAAGACTTTTAAAAATTAACAAAAAGAAACTAGTAAACACATGAAAGAGTAAATTAAAATCAGAGATAGGTCTGTAATCATCAAGAAAAAGGGGTTTTCGTAAAAAAAAAAAAAAAAACTAATGGAAACTTTATAAAACTTTTAAGAGAGAGACTTACTTCGGCTGGGATCGAAAGGAGTTAGCCGGGTAGAAGGCGGCTGTGGAAGATCGCCGGGTGATATCGACGGTAGTGGAAGAGGAGGAAGCGGTGGCGGTGGCGGCGGAAGAGAAAAGGGGTGTCGGATTCGAATTTCAGCCATAAGAGGTTGGTTTGGGTTCAATAACAATAATGGAAATACTTCAATTTGAGAACAGCGAATATGAATATTTTTTTCCGCGACAGTATTGATTGAAGAGGTGAAAACGCTGTGTATATATTCTTTTAGCTAATATAAAATGCAGAAACTTGCTTGAAAAAAATTATATCTTTGAATATCCAGGATCGACGCTTCTAAATTATTGATCATATACAAGAATAAGGCCTCTGAACATTTTTTTTTCCCCTTCAATATCTACCGGTCTCTAAACATTCCTCGTTCGATTTCATGACTCAACGAGATAGTTGTTGCGCCATCCATGTCTATCATGTTTTAAAATTAACCGATTACTTTATTTAAAAAAGCTGATTTGTCAAATATCCTGTTCATCTCTTTCTTTTCTTTTGCTTTTTCTTGCTCACTTTATTTTGGAGTCGACAAGAGTTGGTTGGGATACGAGAGAGAGAGAGAGAGAGAGAGAGAGAGAGCACCAGCTTCAAACTCTTACATTTCTAGATTTTAGATCCTGGTTGAGTCTTGGGAATGAGAGTTTACATGTGAACACTTGCAAATGTTGCAGAACACAAATTTGTGGTAAATTCGGTAATACAAGTATAAATTAATTTGAGTTTAATTTAATGACATGTTCTCTTCGATCCACAAAAACTTGTAACGGGCATTGGACAATGAATTAATGAGATTATGCTGAATAACAAACTTGAGTTCCATTCTAATGATATTAAGAAACATTGATAAATTAGCTTCACAAACTCGTATGCACATCACAAGGAAGCAACACAGTTGATACATAATCGAAATCTAAGATACTATTTGAATTTACATAGAACATGAATAACCTAAACTTTAGCCAAATCAACTTTGCCAAACGCTTAACATATATCAAAAGAATGACGTCTCTTGTACCTTCGTTCTAATAATCTCTTTCTTTATGATATCCACCTCTCACTCGCCTCTTGTGAAAGATTGTACGAAGACAGGCGCAAATGGCCTTTTCACAATCTCAATTCCTCCAACATTGTCCTTGATCGAAGCAAATTCTCCTTGGAAAGCATTTGTTGAGAAGTAATATTGTGCATTATAATGTACAAACCATCGACGCGAAGGACTTGCCTTTTCATGTCAAATAATTAAAATTTAATATATAACATGTGAAAGAAAGCAAAACCAGAACAAGTTAAATCACCCTCTTTCTCATAACATCGATTCTTTCCGATACTTCCTCTGCAATAGTCTCGAGCTTTGGTGCATTAGAAGTTTTTTTAGTAGAAATCATAAGAGAAGGTGCAACCTCAACCCAATGGTGCACGTACCTTACTGGTTTTCCCATAATTAACTATGAAAAACAAAGCTGCTTTTTCTTGGGTCTATTTTTCCTTCCTTGAGAGGCGTTTGAGAGATATTTCTTGATGAAGCTAAGAGAAACTGATGGGATGGAGAAGAATTCAGGAAAATGTAGTTTAAATTAACTTGTTTTGGAACCTACAATTGGGAAAAATCTTCGGATAAATCAAGAAAGTGTCTGTTGTTTCTATATGGTCTCTTCCTCCACAATTCCCCGCAGAGTAAGGCGCCATAGTAGTCAAATTCATGGACGTTCCATTTGAATACAACATTTTTGGACTAGTCAAGGGACAAAAATTCTCAAGTATATGGAGCCCTTTCTAGAAGAAATTGTCCTTCAATTTGTAGATAGAGCTACTAGAATCACATCGTTTAAAAATTTCGTGTCCTTAAAAGAAATAAAATTCAAGTTTTATAATAAGAACCTAGACATACGGGCCACAATGATTTTCTTTTCTTTTTATTGAAGTTCTCATATATGCACGATTGTTTTAATGGTGGCGACAACTTAAAATTTTGACACTTAGCCGCTCCAATAGCATGTTGAACATCTTCGTTTAAAAATCTTGAGCTATTACAGAATGGATGAACTTTGAAATTCTAACACCAAATGAAATAAGGATGAATCAAGTAATCGTGCAATGAAAATCCTGCAACAGCTTGTACATCAGGGATTGCTCGTTAATTAGCAAAACTTAATTTACAGAAGACAATCCAATACACATCACGATTAAAAACATCGGTATATTTCCACTGTTTATTCACCAAAAATGAGTGGCGCTAAGTCATGAAAACACTGCAGTAAGTTGTCTGAAGGTACTCTGGTGCAATTTCTTCATCAACACAACACTGGATTTTTCATTGGCTCGTGATTTGCCATTTGTTCATATATTGGAGTAGGGCGCTGATGAAATTGGAGTCCGACTGAAGGGGTGGATTGTGGATGATTGTTCAACAGATGGAGAGATATGGTTCCAAGACATCATTCCATGAAAATGACACTTGTTCCTTCAAGTAGATTTTTCCTTATTTTTTATCACAATAGAATGTATCGTGCTAACCTTGCGTTTTCTATGCTTTTCTAATTCAATACTCTCTTTCAATTTCTCCAAATCTGGTTCAAAAAGAATGATATAGGAATCAGAAAATAAGAGAAATGCATCACATGAATAGTATCAATATGTATGCGCAATTCATTTTTCTTTTGCATGGAAAAAGTAATATTTTCTGGAATACGTCGAGTTTAAAATACTTGAACTACCAACAGGATTAGTTAAATGAAATATAACTTCCAAAAGTCCGTAGATAAAATAATGCACGAATTACCAGTAGTGTATAGAGAACGAAGCGACTCTATTAAATCAGACGAGATAGAATAAACAGGACATGAGTTATTATCAGCCTTCTGCAAAAGCTTTTTGAATCGCTTAACCTGAAATGAATTCAGGCACGTGAATTCCAAGTGTTACAAGCAATATATGAGGAAAAAACTATCAAGTTTCAGAACCATCTTTGTTTGCATATATTTACTTGATTTATGTTAATTAGAGAAACAAGCAAATGACATTCAATATTGCTTCAGAATGCACAGTGACAAAACATGTAAATAAAGGAAAACACAAAGGATCAGAAAAACAGAATCAGCAAAGAGAAAAGACGAAAAGGATGGGAAAGTAGAAGCAACTGAAGAACCAGAACACAAGCAGGAAAGAAAAATAAATACCTCATCTTTGAGCAACAATGTGAAGCAACGCCCAGTTGGACCAGCTCTCGCAGTTCGACCAGCCCTGTGAATGTATGTTTTGATATATGCGGGCACATCATAATTAATAACATTTTTCACCCCTTCAACATCCATTCCACGAGTCATCGCATCAGAGGAAACTAGCACTTGTATTTCTCCGGATCGGAATGCCCTCAATGTCTTGCTGCAAGACAGATTTCTTGGAAAAATTTGAAAGCAATTGTGCACGCCAATGACCATGAATTGATCAAGCACTGGACATTACAATCATCAATCAGAAATCTAAAATTTCTTTATAACTGATGAGATTTTAGTGATTAGTTTTCCCTTAAGAAATAATAATGACATTTTACCTAGGAAACCTGTAAATGCTTATTGTATATCCATATATCACTCAACTGCACATGTTCACAGCTTGTCAATAAATCCCCGTTCTTATCTCCCATATCAAGCAAAGCAAAATACTAGTGTGGGGCAGAATAAAAATCTTACAGTTTCGGAAATTCCATTCATTAACTTTCTATTTAAAACAGACAAGAAAAATATATGTTACTAAGGATGCAACTTCATACGCACATAACTGAATTGAGTATTTTTGACACGCAATAAAGCCCATCATCACATAAACAATTCAGAGCTGGCTGTCATTGATTAAAGATGAAAGAGATACATGAACATCTATTTTGAATAGTTATTTAATGTGACTAGAAAAAACCAGAAAGCCATTTTCCAGTAGATATATACAAGCATTCCCTTGAGCTTAGTTCATGTTCAAAAATCCTTTCCAAGGAGAAGATATAGGTGCAATTTTCAGTTCTATACAAACCCAAAGCCATAGTACAATGGCCTCAAATATTTATAGGGGTTCCAACTGACTCAACTGGAACCAATATCATTGACACAAGGATCGGACTATTTGATATATTCACAAGCAGGTTATGGAACCTGTAGCACATATTGCTAATTTTTAGTCAATTTATCTCTGGACTTCACAGATGTGAAGTTAAAAGCAAGTATCATGGTCAGTGTGCATCCCCACATCAGTATCGTTTCCTTTTATTCCCATTATAGCATCTCTCGGTAGAGGTGGCAGGTATATTATTTGTTTCAGAGCATCTGGTTGTAGTTATACTTACCCACCACAAGCGCGCGCGGTGTGTGTGTGTGGAGAGAGAGAGAGAGAGAGATAGACTGCGATGAATCAAATTTAACTCATGCCAGCCCACCTTTATCCCTCCATCTCCCTCTCAAGTTCCATTTATGGAAGACATTAAGAATGAACAGAAAATAATTTATTTTTATAAACAATGTAAGTGGGTTTAGACTACCTTCTTATGGTCTGACGTTGAAGACGTGAGTATTCTTTGAACTTGATTTGCCGATCACCAAAGAAATTCAGTAAGGTGCACAGCCTATGAGTTGATTCTACAGATGATGAGAAAACAATACACTTCTCCCCTTGCAAAGTTTCCAATAGGACAAGTAGATAAAGTGGTTTAAGCTTTGGTTCACAAATCTGCACTCAATTGAAGGAATTCATCAACGTAAACATCAAGACAAATGTAACTACTTGACCAGTCAGAATTGCAGCCAAAGATAATAATTTAAAAGGCTTTGAAACAAAAGACATGGAACAAGTACAAAAAATTTATGAATCAAGTTTTTGCATCTCTTGAGTTGTTCACCTCTTGAATTTCAGAATGTACTGAATCTCATATACATCAAGTCCCACAAGATATTTTTCAACTTAAAAAATAAAACAAAACAGAAGTTATTTTTTTTCTTTTTGATAAGGAAAACAAAAACAAAACAATAAAAGTTGTAATGAAATAAAAGAGTGCTCGTTATCAGCATATTCTATAACCACAAGATTTGAAGCAAATATACATATTTGAAATGAATCAAAGTGTAAAGTAAAAGCATGTGGTAATAGAATACTTTAAGAAAGAGCATGGTTGCACATGTGAAAGACTCGTGCTTTGCTAGTAGAATTAAATGTCCATACCACTTTGAGGGATTTTAGTTGTTCAGGGAGCTGGTAACACCTTGGTCCAGTAGTCAAGAACAAAGGATGGCGAAGATCAAGCTGCGCAAGCTTGCTTGGATCCTGGGTTAATGTGGCTGATAGAACCATCTTCATAAGCCTCGGGTAAGGCTTAGCCTTAAACCCCCGTTCCACACCACTACATTAATTCCAAGTAGGTCCAACTAAAATTGTTAGTGTCAACTAGAAAATGCTTCAAAATCCTTGAAAGAACAGACAAGGAGATTCGAAACATATTGACCCCAAAAGTCACACCAAGTGCAATAACAAAAAGCAAGAGAATGCATCTGACAGAAATCAAATAAGATACAAATATTTATCAAGACTTCTAATGCCTACAATGTAGTGCACACCTCTATTTTGTCCTACCATTTGTCATACATGTATTAAGATGTAAGACTGGACTGAACTGGGTTATTATATACAATTAAAGTGGAACATGCACCACCAAAAAACCAATAAGGATACCATCCAATGATTATAAATATATTATACCAAACATATCAAGTCTTTAAACTTTCATGAAATTAAACCTCCGTGTTGTTAACAAAGGGAGAATCAAGAGTAGAACTCAATCTCCTAATTATCTTCAGAGACCCAAAAGTAGGAGACAAAATGCAGGTTGCATCCTGCAGAACAGCTTAATGCTAAGGCAGCAAAAGAAATACTGCGCATCAGGAATTGTGAGAATGATCAGTGGACATTGGATTTGCATGGTCTGCACGCAGCAGAAGCTGTTCGAGCATTGCAGGAACATTTACATAAGGCTGAATCCTTGAAGTCATCAAACTGCTTGGCAACACCTGATGCAGTCCACAAGGAATCAGCCACATTGATTTATTTGTTTCGACAGATGAGTCCCTAATCGAGTACGATTATTCAATTTCGGCTAAAATATGGATTACGGTTTAGAGATGTTAGGGTCGTGTTGGCTCTGTTATTAGCCACCATTATAGTGGATTGTAACTTTCTTTTTAAACTTAAACAAACATGCATGGACAAAAAATTACAACTAGAAATACAATAAAAAACTAACTTGTCAACCTCGTAAACAGAAATATGTCAAGGCTGCCTTCTTTTTAAACTTCGACAAACATGCAGGGAAAAAAAAAAATATAACTACAAATGCCAAAAAAAATAAAAACTAACTTGTCAACCTCGTTAACACGTAATAGAAATATGTCAACCAGCCTTCTAAGTATTAATTAGAAAAGAAATAATAAACAAACAATTGAATTTAGGAGAAATTTATTTCAAGATAGAAAAAAGTTGGGATAGTAAATTGAATGTAGGTAACCATACATCCTTGTTCTTCTACAAGCTATTTCAAAATTCTTCAAAACAATTACATTATATCACTTTGTAAGCGATCTGATTCTTTTTATCAGCGTATAAGAGGATAATAGAAATAAAGAAAGCTTTAATTCATTTTATCTTCTGAAGTGCTCTCAAACGGGCTTTCTTTTTCTTCAATCCAAGCTTCACATGTGGCGGTTTTTTTGGAAATTTCGATCCTCTGTGGTGTTGCAGCAATTGCCACCAATTCGATTTTATTAAAGGCCTCTTCGCACCACGCTGACCTTTACCTAACTGTGGAATGCTGTCTGTTGCTGCTTTTGACTTTTTTGAATCCTTGACATGCCTAAGTAGGCCATCCATAAGCCCATGAAAATGTTTGCGTTGATTTTTACCAGGTCTGTCGCGGATCAAAGTTTTCCCGAGCTTTTCAACAGCTTGTTCCTCATAAGCCTCGTCTTCCCTCCTGGGGCGAAAGTTTTTCCCCGTGTTCTTCTGTAGAGATTTGCTGTGGCTCATTTTTATCTGATCATCACTGCCATCGTCATAATGGTGATGATGGTGGTGGTGATGGAAGATAATCGCTAGCCTTTCTTTGAATCTCTTCCACTTTCCACTCTGTTTCTGTTGGTTTATCCTATGAGCTGATTTCTCGATCTTTGTAGGACCCAATCTTTTTATGGACTTCATCGACAAGTATGAGGGTCCCGTGTGATGACGGATTGGCTGATCATACAATGAGTTCCCCACACTATTGTGGCTACTACTTGAATTCACTTGATCAGCTCCATCACTACTCTCGGACGAGTAAACCTCATCCTCATTATTGCTTGTATAACTGGTGTAATGACTTTCAGTGTCATGTGATGGAAAGTAAGCTGTGCTATCACTGCTGGAACCGGAACTCATGTAGTGTATCCTTCTATTCGGAGTTGGGATCGAACGCTCTTCACTTTCATTACCAAGACTGCTAGCTTGCTGACTAATCCAGTTTGAGGAGTAAGAACTTGAAGGTGTACCCTCTAATTCTTGATGACGTGAAGATATATTTCTCAGTGGGCTCGTATACTTGGTTTTAGTTGGAACTCCATCATAATGTTGGTCCAACTGATATTCATGAAAACTCGAAGGCACCAAAAGTTTGGCAGGCTTATCCATTGAATTTGACCCTATAATCTTGTGTGGGAATCGCTGGGTAACCTTGTGTCCACTAACAACTGACTGAATATTTCTGTAGTTTTTCCCAAAATCTGTGAAGCTTGTAAATGGCTTATGTGGTTGAAAAGTTTCATGTTTACTGATTCTCTCTTTCATGGCCATATGGTTTTGATACGGATTTTCCCTTTTAGTCTGAGACGAAAAATAGGCAGGCCAATTAGTAAAGCTCTCAAGTTCTTCAGTGGACTTGCCCAATTTCTCTAGTGTATCACGTCCCGGGCCTCTGCTCCTGAGTATAGATGTTGATTGGCCCAACATGCTATCAGTATGTTGAACCATGTTGGAAGGATGACTTGACATCAAATTTGGCAGTTTCGTCTCTTTTAGCTGATTTGTTGTCCTAATAGGCACCTGATAGAATGGAGATTCGAAAGGATCCTTGAGTCTTTGACTTGTAAGTTTACACTGGTCATTTCCAGCAACTAAACTTTCTCTGTCTCGACTCAGTTCAATAAGTGGGATGACTCCATCGATTGTCCGCAGAACAGGACCAGGTGACTTGGTTTCTTGAAAATCCTTTTTTTGCGAAAGCTCAGCACCTAGTTGTAATGCTGAAATACGCAACTCAATTTGTTTGATTGCTTCAGAAGCTTCTTTTGATAAATAATCAATCTCAGAGGGTTCTTTTGAAGTTTCTGTGGTAGAATTACATAGTTCATCAGCTCCAGTAATGACCCTGTTAGATGAAAAAGCTGTTGATCCAACGCCACTCAATTTGCTGTCATAAGTTCCGATCTTCCTTAAATTTTCACTGTTTAAGGATTCGTCAACTTTATAACACTCCATCGATCCCATTCTCTGCTCATTGTCCCAAAGAAAACGATTGAATTGATTTTTCTGCTGATTCTGCAAAGTGACAACTTCTTTTGGATTTTGAGTCTCGTTGTCATAAAATTTTGTACCTTCAATAGGTTTAAGCTGCTTTAAAGTTCTTCCTTGACAAACCCTGCAATGTTTCTTTCTATATTCAGATCCACTGGCATAAACACTACCATTTCTTTCTATATTCATGTCAATTGCACGCACTTGACCTGCTATTATCTGCAGAACACACAAGAAATTATCTTTCAGAGAATATACTAATCAGTTAATATTTTATGTACTGTGATCTTCCCAGGAAATATGCGTTCATCAATATTCAAATGCCAAATTCCTTTCAGGAAAAAGTAATCATCTGATATGGAGCACTAGATCCATACAAAAGCTGTGCATAAAGAAAAAACAGGATATACCTGTGAAAGTGCCTTAAAGACTCTTTGAGTTTCTGTATCCAATAAATTCTTTAACAGGAGTCGTGCATGCTCATCCAACTGTCCCTAAATCAAAAGAATACAAGCAATCAGTGTTGGAAAGGGTCTACCATTTTCATACAGCTTGAAAAAACTCCGTGTAAACTTTTGTCCCATTCAGTACATGGTATTAAAGAAGAAAATAAGTTATATTCTTGTCCACTGTAATCTCAAGTCCTCTCCAGTAGTACGTACCAAAGACGTCATTTATGTTTATCGAAGCTAAGATAGAATGCACTAGTACCGTGTTGAAGAGATCACAAGCACTTAAAGCAACACATACTATGATTTCAAATTTTTTATGCTTACTACCAGCATAAAAGTACTATATTTTCTTAAGCTTTCACGCTTAATACCTCCTATTTATATCCTTATTATATACGTAGAATCATCAACTTTATATTGTAAAGTATGAACTACTAGATATGATATCCAAATGCACAGGCATGCACACAAATCATATCTTATCTTCAATAATGTATTTATAACGGGAAATTTTTTTGGTAGCAAGCATACCTTGTCATTACTTGTGGTCAACTGTCCATCTCCATTTAGAAGCCCGTATAATCTTTGTAGGGCTTGAAGATCTAATTCTATATCCTTGGCATCCATCTGATTACTGAAATCCTACGCCATTAATAGAAACCAAGCTGAGACCAAAAATTGATTTTAGATAGTCATAGAACACAAAGTTCATATTTTTTGGAGGATACAAGCGAGGATATACCTTGAAACAATTAGTCCTCAACTTAAAATCAATGCTCTGATATCGCAACCAACTTATAGGTTCGTTTCAGTTTGATCAATGAATTTGCCTTTGTGCGGCCGCCTTTCAACTTGTGAATGATCAGAAACAAAAAATATAATATAATAATAATTAAGAAGTAATTTGATTACACTTAAAACAATTGGAACCGACTAATATGTTCTCCAATTGCATTCACAGCATACAAACAGTTAATGATTGCATGAATATATGTGATTTCTAACTTATAAAATATTGCAACCAAACAACTATCAAGTGCGTATAAAACCATTACGAAAAATAGTCATTCGTAAAAATAAAAATTCTCAGTTTTCCCATTTTCAGAATAAGAGAGCAACCAGTCAGGGGCGGAGCCACCACTGGATTTTGGTCCTGTGTATTGCAACTATCACACTTGAGGGGCAGTCAGTTTTTACGGCAAGGGAAAACCATAAACAACCGCATCAAAAATTCAAGATAAATATTGTTGAAAAAATCACTGTTGCTAGAGGAAGATTACCATTCAGAAACAAAAATTCTGGAAAAATAAAATAAATTATAAGGAGTTGAATTCAAATTATATCATTGACAACAAACAAATCGAGTGCACTTCAAATATAAAGCCCGATTTAAAACTAATAAAATCCGATACTACCTTCCAAGTTTGGTGATGAAGAAGTTGAGTAGAAATCACTGCAACACAACATAAATTGGCGCCGGGGGGGTAATGAATCTGTTCCCAATAAAGAAAACCGCTCCTCCCCCTTTGGTCTAGGAATGTAACTAAACAGACATGGGTGGTTATCGTTTGATAGACACGCCTTCTAATTGCCGGGCTTTACAAATATTTTTCGTGGAAATTACACACGGGTTTTAACTTTTCAATTTCAATTCAAAAATAAGGTTTAAAAATTCTTTGTTCAAAAATCCGATGATAACCATCTTTTAAATATTAATAATAATATTGTTGATGTTGAAAATTATATGGACAAAAATTCAAGTCAACTTAATGTAATAATAGAGACCCGATCAATAATGAAAGATCATCACTTTTTATACAATGGTTTAATCATCTTTTCTAAGGAGATATTTGAAATATGACAAAGTTTTGTAGGGATTGTAACGTGAAATCAAGTGTTCTAGTATCTCCCGTTATACATGCCTATGCCCCTGCTCTTCTTCTCTTTTTATAAGGAAAATCATGCACGCGTCTGTTATTTATCTATCTTGTCAGCTATAGTACTGAATTGAGAAAGTACATTCATTGGAATGTTCGGATTGGTTAAGGAGCTCGGCCTATCAGGTCATTATGAATTAATCTCATATGTGGTCCTGGTAATTAATGAATTACTTAGGGAATGAAGTTAAAAGTATTTCATTGGTATGAATAGTGGGCGCTGACGTAAGATCTGCCAAGTGTCACGATTTTTCTAGATAGTTTGTACAACGTGTAAGGGATCTATAATCATTATGTTCCATTGAGTCTCGATTAACTACATAACCGAGCTGACCTTACATTACCAAACTTGCATTAGCACAGACTTACCGTACACATTGATCCATGTTTTGTCGACCTCGGAGGTCGATTGTTAACAAATATTATAAAATTAAATTAATTTCTCTTTATCACTCTCTACCCACCTCACTCTCTCTATTCTAGGGCATATGCTATAGCAGTGTCGTCGTGTGGGATGTTGTGTACGCGCAACCAGGCAATGCTATAAGGAGCCGATTTTGTTGATAATTGTTGTTTGTTGGTGGTTTTTTTGAATTGATATGTTGTGGGTGTGACGTGAAATCGGGAACGGGATACGCGTGGAAATTGCAGAATTAATTTGAAAACGTCGAGAAAACCCAAATTCAGATTGTAGATGGTAGAATCTCAACCGACAAATTATTGAACCAAACAATCAAACAAAAACGAAGTTTAAATGACCCTTTGATTACAAAACCAACGAACCTTGATTTGCGAATGCTATAAAGGATGTTCAATCATTTGATAAGTTATAAGAGTTGAACGTCACAAATATAATAATATTTGATAAGTTCGGTAGTTCATTCAAGAACTATTAGAGAGAAATTCTCAATTTCATATTTATGTCAAAAGTGTCCTATTTACAATGAAAGAAAATGACATATTTATACTAAAACCCTAAAATTATAGTAAAAACGTAATTAAGAATCAAAAAGTATGAAAACTTTCCAAAACTAAGAAATCCTAGCCAAAATAAAATTATTTGTGAAAATGAAATTTTTACTCCATTTTTTAATTATTAATTTGTGTAACATTATTGACCCCAAATAGCATCGAACGCGCCCTTAACCACTTCTCAATGAACATTACACTCTCGATCACCCTGGCCTATCCTGGATCATATTAGACTCTCCCTCTTCAAAATGATTCATGCTCGAATCCAAACGCAAGTTGTAACCCTAATTCCCGATCATGGCAAGAACATGAAATGGTTCATCTCCCCTAGGATGCAGCTTGGACCTCTTCTGAATTCGGACCTGCTTCTTTCGTAAGAATACCCAATAACCAGCACCTAGATCAAAGTGTGCTCGTCTCAACAGCTTCCTTTTGCAAGTTTGCAATGCTCCAAAAATAACCTCCATTGGCATGTCATAGTGCTTTATCCAGGTCTTACTCGACTTAGGTGTTTATAACAATGGCACTGCAAATGGACTCATCTCTCCCATCACTTCACCTTGAAAATTCAACCCACTGCATATAAGTTCCTTCCAATGCCTTAGAAACTCCTTCATCACCTCAGGAATCACAACCTCTGGTATTAGAGAGATATCCACGCTGAGGTGGGGCATGTTAGCTTCATCCACAAGTCGATGTTCAATGCCTGAAGTAGGTGGTATCCTAATAGGCTTGCTTTCATGGATACCAATATGTTCAAAAACCTGTAAGACAGAACTAGCCAAACTAGGGAGGGAATTGTTAGTTCTCACTAAATTCCTCTCAACTTCGCTTTCATTTTCTTGCAAGCTCATTTCTAGCTTTTCTTTCCTCTCTCCCTCTTGTGGCTCTTCTTCATCTTTTGTTTGCTCACTCTCTCAAATATCAACTGCATTTTTCAAATCACCTTCCTACATTTCAACTTTCCTATCTCTATGCTCCTCTTACAATTCAACCCCGATGTTCTCTCTCGGTGTGGTCATTTCATTTTCTTGATTTTTATTTTCTACCTCACTCTCACCTTCCATTGGTTTGCAAGGGATTGTTCCAATGGCAAACTAGCTAGAGTAATTTGTTTTCCATCCTGAAGAAACCTACGCATGTTCCTCCCCTTATCATAAACAACATTCTTCTCATGCCTCTCAAACAAGATATGAAAAGATTTCAATGGCACTATATCTCCCAATGGTGAAGTTTACTAGAACTTGCTTGGTAACATCTATCTTCCCACACTCCTTCAACCAAATTATCTTATAAGGTCTAGAGTGTTGTTGTAAAGGTAACCCCAATTTTTCAACTGTCGTGATACTAGTCAACTTTGACATGTATTCCTTATCAATAGCCAGACTGCATACCTAACTACTCACAAAACACCGAGTTTGAAAAATTTGCCTCCAATCACCATCCATCCTTTTATGTATATGTAATTAAGAAGAATCAAGAAAAGAATTGGATTGGACGAAATTTGAAATAAGAATTCTTTTAATTCAAGAAATTGGTTCTTGAATTTTTGGATTGGAATGAACATAAATAGATTTTGAATTTTGGATAGATAATATGATAGTGTCAACATCCCAAATAAATCAAGTAATTTTTTTTTAACAGTAACGACGTGAATAGTACCCCTCCCTAGTGAATAGTAAAAAAAATTTGGATCAAAGACTCAAAATTTACGACGGACACGAAAAACAAAACAAAAGACTCAAAACAAAAAAAAAAGATAGAACCTGAATCTGGAGCTCAAGCTCTGATACCAAAGACGTGAAACCGGAAACAGGATATGCGTGGAAATTGCGGAATTAATTTGAAAATACCGGGAAAGCCCTAATTCAGGTTATAGATAGTAGAATCTCGACCCACAAATTATTGAACTAAACAACCAAACAAAAATGAAGTTTAAATGACCTCTTGATTACAAATTCAACAAACCTCGATTTGCGAACGTCATAAAGAGTGTCTAATCTTTTGATAAGTTCTAAGAGTTGAACGCCATAAATATAATAATATTTGATAAGTTCGGTAGTTCATTCAAAAATCATTAGAGAAAAATTCTTAATTTCATATTCATGTCAAAAGTGTCATCTTTACAATGAAAGAAAATAACTTATTTATACTAAAACCCTAAGATTATAGTAAAAACGTAATTAAGAATCCAAAAATATGAAAACTTTTCAAAATTGAGACATTCTAGTCAAAATAAAATTATTCACGGAAAGGAAATTTTTACTCTGTTTTTGAACTATCAATTCGTGTAATATTATTGACCCCAAATAAACTCGAACGCTCCCTTAACCACTTCTCAATGAACATTGCACTCTCGATCACCCGAGGTCTATCCTAGATCATATCAGGGTGGTTTGTTGATGGGTGATTTTCTAATCAGATTTGCTTACTAGTCGGAGTTTTAGTGTGATTGTTGGTATTTTACAAATGGTGGTGTGGAGAGGTGATGGTGATGGCGATAGGGGTGGTTGTGCAGCGGATTGTGGCGCAACGATTGTGGTGTTGGATATGGTGGTGGTGGCAATCACAAAAGGTGATTGTTCATGTTGTGGTGTTGGTGGTGAGGTGGCATAGAGTTCGGTTGGTGCCAAGATGGATGGGTGGGATGAGGTGATTGTGAATAATAAATTGGTTAATTTGTGACTAATAAATAATAAGTGACCTAAAAAATGTGATATTGCAACTAAATTTATAATCACAATTCACAATTCAATTAATTTGATAATTTGTGACATTGAAATAGATTTTAACTTATAAAATTTGTGATTTGTAATCGAGAAATAATGTGTGACCAATTAATTTGATAATTCGTGATCGAAAAATAACTTGTGACTTATGAAATTTGTGGTTTGTGATTGAAACAACTCCTTATTGTAACTAGTAATAAATTATAACCATAAATTGTATGGTATTGTGGCCTTTATTAATTTAATCATTAATTTTGTTTAATTAATAAATTTTAATTATGTCGTGATTTTTGAAGTCTTAAAACATGTTTGTTTATTTTAAAATTGTATCTTCCAAGCCCCTTAAATGTATATTTTTCATGTGTTGGTCAAAAACCTGACTATGATAGGAAACATGCTTTCAAAAAATTTGGCTCGAGACAAAAGTTCACGCATGACATGAATAATCATACATGGAGTTGGGGGACTATTGTTATGTTTCGCCACCTAGGCTCCCACATGACTTAGCCGACTCACTGAAACACCTTCCACTGAAGCCATGTAGCATCTAACGTTGGGTAAGACCTATTAGAGTCCAGACAATTAGACCCGCCGAAGTCCTCTCATACCGAAGTGGCTCACGAAGTTGGCCCTTTCCGAAGCCCCTATGCTAAAGACAAATTTGAGGTCCAAACAAAATTTATTTGTCAAAGTAGCCGTGTCCAATACAAGGCTCAACTAAGGCTGGTGATGATCCACATTTGAAAATCTTGAATTTATAAAATTCTTTTAAAATGATTCATTGGATTGTTGTAATAAGTAAAAAGGTCAATCTTGTCAGTATAAGTTATGGGGTGGTCGTCTCCTTTTTGGGATATTTAATGAGCCACAGGCTTGTGAGTCAAAATTTATGACTAAGATGTAATATTTCGATAAAAGGAGATGAAACCACGCGTTCTCTCATCCAATGGTTACTATTTCATATGTAACACCATAAATATCACCTTGTGTCATTTGAGGGTAATGCAAAGATATTGACTACAAGCCACATATTCTCTTTCTTTTTTATTAATCTTGATTTTTTAGTGTTTGAGGTCAACAGTTTTGATTGTGGATTTCATTATTATGTTATTTATCTCATACATTTCGTTGGAGCCCGAATATTTTTTGTCTCGTATTATGAAGTCTCTTGATAAGTGTATTTCCGCACCTTTAAACTAGAGCAATTATTATTATTTTAAATTAATTGGGGCTTAATTTTGTATATATTTTGTTTGTTAGGTGCATCTCGATGAAAAACAATGGAATTGAAGAAAAATTGGCAAACAATTGGCTAAGTGGACCTAATCCAAAGTTTGGGGACTAAATCGCAAAATTCTAATAGATGATTTGGACATAGTATCGGTGATTGGAGAGATGTTAGAGTCAATTAGTTGGAGTTGGAAGATGGAGGATCAAGAAAATACAAAGAAGGAACCAAAATAAATAAGGAATGGAACTCGGGGACCAAAGTGCAACAAATGAAAAATTTTATAACAGCGCGCGCAGGAAAATTCTCTCTCGTGCACGCACGGGCATGACTTTCATCTATCGAGAACAAACTCAATGAACGGCGTGCGCGCAAGGAACCATACAACGCGCGCATAGGCCATTCCTGGGCTTGAACGGTCCAATTTCCTGGTTTTGTCCAAATTATTATAAAAATCAACTTTAACCTATTTCTTGAGAGAAAAACGGCGTAAACCAGAGATAGAACATATCAAATCCTACTTTTCACATTAAGAAAGAGGTTAGCACGAGATTCAAATGCAATTATAACAAGAGATTGAAGATTTAAAGTTCGGGTTGTAGATTAACGAAGAAGAAATGGGTTTTCACTTTCAACTCAATATTTTTCATTCCGGGTGATGTTTTCTAAATCTTTTTGTGTAATTTACATAACATTATGCTAGACTAAGTATTTTCATGTATTGGATGGAAATGAAAACTATGATTATTTATTTTTAATTCAATACTAGTAGTTAGTTAAATTCTTGTTTTTCTTGATTAATCTTGTATGCACGATTTTATTATTTGATTGCTTAATCACCAATTAAATATATAGTTGCTTTTTGTAGTGCTGGGAGGCTCGCAATAGGTATAGAACATTGCTAGATTAACATGCGTGCAACAAATATTAGGAATAATATTTATCACGTGTGCAATTTTTTAGATAATCTAAATTTTAATGTGTTCTATTCATTCGAATTCAAAGTAGGAATAGATTCGGGTCGTGATTAGAATATATTTGATTTGTCTTGAAAAAAGAGAATTAATTACAATATATTTATCAATTGTCAAGAATGTATGAATAAAACTAGCTACATAATTGAGAATTGAAATAGATAATAATAGGTGGATTCGTAATCCAATATATTAATTCCATATAAATACAAAACTCAGATTTTACAAGTTTTGTTAGAATAATTTAGAATAATTATCACCATAATTCTATTTTATTTGCTCACTTTGAATCTAAATAAAAACTAATACACTTGATTGAAATTTATTCCCGGTGGAACGATAACTCTTAACTCATCAAATATTACTTGCCAACGATCCCGTATACTTGTGGGTTTTGCACGAACAAATTTTTGGCGCCGTTATCATAGAATAATTTATTTGATTTGATTTTATTAGTTATTTTAGATTTGAAGTTGTTATTTTTATTTTTTCTAGGTTAATTATTGAACGAACTAAGTCTCTTGTTTTACTCTTTTCAGAAAATCATAGTTTATGCAAGATTCTAACAAGATCGAGTTTCTTCCAATAGATCTTAAAATCGAAAGAACCTTTAGATAACGAAGAAGAGAACAGAAAGAAGCAAGGAAAATGGCATAAATTCAAAATTCGAATCGAGTTTAGAATCCATTACAACTACCTCAACCAGTTCAGCCAAACAAACTGAGGGTAATAGCAAATGATGGAGAAGGTTTAGTGAGTGATTATGTAAATCCAATTCCTACTTTTGTGCAACCACCTATCATATATCCACCGTTTGGACATGCCAATTTCCACATCAGACCTGACGTTATCAACTTATTCTAGAATCATCACGATATCAAGTTCTCTGGAAGATCTACTGAAAATCCTCATGAACATATTCAATCCTTCTTAATGTTGTGCGATATGATTGGTCATGAAGGCATGTATGTTGACACTTTTCGACTGCAATTATTTCCTCACACCTTAAAGGACAGCGCACGAGACTGGCAAAACTTGCTAATCCCTGGGAGCATAATTTCTTTTAATGACATGGTGCAAAAATTCATTTTGAAATTCTTCCCACCTTTTCGAGTCCATCAACTCAAAAATGAAGTCCATACATTCAAGCAAAGAGACCTCAAGAGCTATCCAAAAGTTTGGGAAAGATTCAAAGATTACTTTAGGAATTGCCCCAATCTAAACATTCCTGAGGACTCTAAAATATGCATATTCTATTCAGGCTTGAGACCTGAATTTCACAACATAGTCGATACTTCAGTAGGAGGGTCAATAATGGATATTCCATTAGACAATGCATTGGACCTATTTGAGAGAATTGTGGACAATCAATCTATGTGGCCAATAGATAGGGAAGTGTTGAGGAAAACAATAGGAATACACAACATAGACATAACTACATCATTAGCAGCCCAAATGGAAGCATTAACAAGGAGATTAGATAGCATTACTTAGAATGTAAGCATGGTACACCAACCAAAACCAGTTTACAAAGGTTGTGGGGCTGATCATACTACAAAAAGATGTCATTTAGCCTCAACACATGTAATACAGCTTGAGGAGGTTAGTTATGCGCAAAAATTTTAGAGGCAACAGAACAACTCCTATTCCAACACGTATAATCCGAGATGGAGGAATCATCCAAATTTCTCGTGGACTAACAATCAAAGTCAAGGACAATGAGGTAATTTTCATACAAGAATGCCAAAATTCCAACAACAACAGCAGCAGCAAAACAGAAAGCCATCAATGGAGGAATTATTGACTCAGTTCATTACTAAGAGTGAGAATAATTTCCAAAACCAATACACATTTTTATTACTTTTTATTTATGTATTTTTGCATACTTGTGTGAGTCAGATGATCTGTTAACGATGATGTATATATTGAAACATAGAGTTTGACTATATGTTTAGTTAGTTTGTGCCTATTCATGTGAAATTTGATATTTTTGCGCACAATAATTATATTTTGCATTATGAAGAAAAAAAATTTGATTTATATTATTGAGTAGATTGAAAATAATGGACCATGGAGGCATAACCCGAACAACCATTATATTATACATCCTTAAACCAATTTTAGATAGTTTGAGGGTAATTGAGTTATTGTGGGGAGACATTGAGATAGATGTGGATTCCATATGTGTTAAATTTTGTGTAAATTGTCTAAAGCTGATAAGATGAAAATTAGGTTGAAATCTTAAGTTAAGTGTCGATTTTTGAAAATGAATGTTTATATAAGAGCATTGCACAGATCATAATATACATATGTGTGTGTGTGTGTGTGTGTGTGTGTGTTATCTTATTGTGAATCTTCTCTTTATAGCTTTTATAACTTGAGTGATTAAGTTTGTAAGGGTCTTTAAAAACCTGGTTCCATATGGTCATCTGATTTGGGAGCCATCGGCTGAAAGCTCGCTACAAATGTCATTTAGAAATCTTAATAGAGATGAGTCTGCATAGAAGAGAAAAAATAATTCTAGATGTATTGAGTAAGCCCCGAACACTCATTTGAGAGAATTGGACTTTTGACGAGGGATTATTAGCTTAATTGATTTTTAAAGGTCGAAGCAATAAAAAATAAGGAGAATTCATATTTGTTGACATGTTGAGTTGCAATTAGCAAAAATCGAACCAAACTAGAGAGGGTGAGGATTAGTAAAAGAAAGAAAATATTTGGCCATAAAGGATCAGAAATTGAATCAATTTATGACTTTGTGATGCTTTAAATGAATTTTCACGCACGCACGCTTCGGTTTTGCATTGAATATGTAGAGATTGATTTAGTATTGTAATTTTGAAATAGTTTATAGTTTCAACTCTAAAAGTCAAATCCTGAGGCTAAACACAGATTATCAAATCAAGTTATTTATGAAACTTTGTGTAGTTAAACATTATTTTGTTTTGAGGACAAATAATTGTTCAAGTTTGGGGTGTTTAATAAATGCATTTTATACACTAATCCATACCTTTAAACTAGAGAAATTATTATTATTTTAAGTGAATTGATGCTTAATTTTGTATATATTTTGTTTGTTAGGTGTATCTCGATGAAAAACAATGAAATTGAAGAAAAGTGGCAGAAATTTGGCTAAAGTGGACCTAATCCAAAGTTTTGGGGACTAAATCGCAATATACTAATAGATGGTTCGGACATAGTATCGACGATTGGAGAGATGTTGGAGTTGGAAGATGAAGAATCAAGAAAATAAAAAGAAGGAACAAAAATGAATAAAGAATGGAATTTGGGGACTAAAGCACAACAAATGGAAAATTTTGTAATGGCGCGCGAGCATGGGCATGACTTTCATTTATCGAGAACAAACGCAATAAACAAAGCGCATGCGCATGCCATTCCTAGGCCTGAACGGCCCAATTTCCTAGTTTTGTCTAAATTATTATAAAAACCAAATTTAACATGTTTCTTGAGAGAATAACGACGTGAACAAGAGATAGAACATATCAAATCTTAGTTTTCACCACAAGAAAGAGGCTAGCATGAGATTCAAAGGCAATTATCACAAGAAATTGAAGATTCAAAGTCTAGGTTGAAGATTAACGAAGAAGAAATTGGTTTTTCACTTTTAACTCATTATTTTCATTCCGAATGATGTTTTTTCAAATCTTTTTGTGTAATTTACATAACATTATGTTAGGCTAAGTATTTTCATGTATTGGATGAAGATGAAACCTATGATTATTTATTTTAAATTCAAGACTAGTAGCTAGTTAAATTCTTGTTTTTCTTGATTAATCTTGCATGCATAATTTTATTATTTGATTGCTTAATCACCAATTAAATATATAGTTACTTGTTGTAGTGTTGGGAGTCTCACAATAGGTGTAGAACATTGCTTGATTAACATGCGTGCAATAGATATTAGGAATAATATTTATCACGTGTTCAATTTTTTAATAACCTAAACTTTAATGCATTCCATTTCTTAAAATTCGGACTAGGAATAGATTTGAGTCGTGATTAGAATAGATTTAATTTGTCTTGAAAAAGAGAATTAATTACAATAAATTTATCAATTGTCAAAAATGCACGAATAAAACTAGCTATATAATTGGAATTGAAATAGATAATAATAGGTGGATTCGTAATCCAATACATTCATTCTATATAAATACAAAACTCGAATTTTAAAAGTTTTCTTAGAATAATTTAGAATAATTATCACTATAATTCTATTTTGTTTGCTCACTTTGAATCTGAATAAAAACTAATACACTTGATTGAAATTTATTTCCCGTGGGATGATAACTCTTAACTCATCACGTATTACTTATCAATGATCACGTACACTTGCGGGTTTTACATGAACATCTCTCTCATGTCCAAACTCTGTTTTATTGTCGATTGACAATAACTTTACGCTTGTTGAAATTAGCTTGAGAGAATGCGAGTTGGCTCGATATCTATTGTCCACGTCTACGTACAAAAAACGAGGTCAACAATTCTAACTATTTTCTCATGGGTTAATTTCACAAATGGTCACTGAAATTACCTGAAAATTTCAAAACGGTCACTGAAGTTTCAAAGTTTCAGAAACGGTCACTGAAGTTTGAAATTTCTTTCAAAACGGTCACTGAATTTTCAGATTTTTTGGCCAAGTTTGAGGCAATTTTTCGGCAACTTCCGACCACCAAAACCGTCGATTTCGGATACCGTTGGAAAGCCCACGATGTCATCTTCAATTACCACCAAAAATCTCCCCAAGACTCCAAGTGATTAGGCCGAAATAAACCCACGAAGTCGGCAACCGAAAAATATGAAAATCTGCCCAGATTTTCAAATCTTTCGGGCAAGTTTGAGACAATGTTTCGGCAACTTCCGACCACCAAAACTGTCGATTTCGAATACCGTTGGAAAGCCCACGATGTCCTCTTCAATTACCACAAAAAATCTCCCCAAAACTCCAAGTGATTCATCCAGAATAAACCCACGAAATCAGCTACCCAAACTGGGCAGATTTTCAGACTTTTTTTGCCTAGTTTGGGTAGCTGACTTCGTGAGTTTATTCCGGCCAAATCACTTGGAGTTTTGGGGAGATGTTTTGTGGTAATTGAAGAGGACATTGTGGGCTTTCCAACGGTATCCGAAATCGACAGTTTTAGTGGTCGGAAGTTGCCGAAAAATTGCCTCAAACTTGGCCAAAAAATCTGAAAATCTGGGCAAATTTTCACAATTTTTGGTTGCCGACTTCGTGGGTTTATTCCGGCCGATTCACTTAGAGTTTTGGGGAGATTTTTGGTGGTAATTGAAGAGGACATCGTGGGCTTTCCAACGGTATCCAAAATCGACGATTTTGCTGGTCGGAAGTTGCCGAAAAATTGTCTCAAACTTGGCCAAAAAATCTGAAAATTCAGTGACCGTTTCTGAAACTTTGAAACTTCAGTGACCATTTTGAAATTTTCAGGTAATTTCAGTGACCATTTGTGAAATTAACCCATTTTCTCATATGAGCCTCAATCAATTATGTGATAAATTTAGAAAAACAAAATAGATCACGCAAACATTTAACTTTTACTGTGGACGCATTAGTTGATTGATAAAAAAATGTTGAATCGGATATTTAGGAATTTAATTAATTTAAAAGTTTTAGATTTTTATTTTTTTATTTTTTCTGATATTGTTTCCAAAATTATGGTAATTTAACGATACGTTCTTTTTTAATTATTATTATTATTACTATATAGAGGTAATTATTATTACTATATAGAGGAAGAGTGAATTGTCCACTTGATTAGTATTGAGAAAAAAATTATTATCTTTCCATTTACCCGATTTTGAGAGCCATAAATTTGTGATCACAATTCCACAATTAGAATGGAGATTCATACGAACCGTAATTGTATAATGCTAAATATCATTGTTCATATTTGAAAAACATTTTAGGCAACATGATATGAAATGGAATATTAGAGTCGTTTAACTTAGGGCTGTAAGCAAAAACCGTCAAACCAAATCGAAATCGCATTTTAGAAACATTCGATTTGGCGCCACGTGGACCTGTCAACGAAATGATTTTGAATCAAACTAAACCGGTCAAAAACGATTTGGTTTAGGTTTGAGAATCTTAATTGTGGTTTAAAACCAAACCGGACCGGCGAAAAAATATATAAATAAAAAATGATTTTTTTTGAAAATTCATCTAAATATATAAAATTCAATAATTTTGTCATTTGTGTGTATTTTTGTCAATTTATAATTTTCTATTACATATATATTATTATTACTAAATAATCCTAATTTATATCGAATAATATCAAGACTAACCTAATCCATCAAAAACCATTTTCCTCTTCAGAATTCAAATTTCTACTGTTGTTTCTGAGTTTGCATTCTCAATTGGAGGTCGGATACTTGATTCCTTTAGGAGTTTATTAAGTTCAAGGATGGTTGAGATTTGTATATGCGGAAAGAATTGGTTGCAAATTAAGAATGAACCTATATTGCTACGACAATATTTAGATGAAATAAAAGCATTTGATGATTCAATAAAAATTGTGGCAGAGGGTTTATATTTTCTATTACCATATTTTTAAAAATTCTCTTATATATCTAGTATCAAATGCTATGATGATGTAACGAATGCATTTATTTGACAATGGAGACTATGAATCATGTGTGACAACAATTGATATTTGAGTATATGTGAAAAACTGAATTCGTAACAATATACAACGGTAAACTTGTGTAATTGTTATGTTTAGATATTATAAACAATTGATTTATTATTATTGTTGGTTATTCTCTCTGTCTAATCAGTAGATTTTTCATATATGATGATCACGAGATCTTGTTGAACATCATTATGCTTTTGGGGCTTTATATTAGTTTAGTAGACTTGTATTGTAACGTTATCGTTTACGTTTTAGCCTAAAATGATAAATAAAAAACTAGATTTTAGTTTATTGTGATTTCACTTTGATTTAGTTGGTATTTAATTTTATAGTAGATATATTTAGTTTGTTTTAGATTTATTGCTAGTAAGATATAAATATATATTGAATTCAATGAATTAATGTTATAAGAGTAGACAGACAAAAAAATATACGTTAAAATCGACGGTTTAAAATCGGACCAAACCGTTAGATTTAAGTTTGAGTTTTTTTCAAACCGTTCAAAATGGTTTGGTTTGAGTTTGAGTTTTTCTCAAATTGATTTAAACGGTTTGATTTGAAAATTTGTCAAAAATCGGTAAAATCGGATCGCTTACACCCCTTCTGATAGTTATGTTTTTTTTAAAGGAATAATATTACTTATATATAAATAATTATATAATGGTTTACCTACGGATGATGTGTCAAAAAAGTTTATTGGTTTAAGAAATTATGACTCGATAATATTTCACTACATCATATGTATGTAAACTATTATATAAATCTATTATGTACACGTAACAAAACTGATAAAAAAATAATCCCGTGTAGCATTTATCAAGTGAAGTCCATACATCAAATTTAGAAAAGAGCTTTAACTTATATTAGAACTTTACTCTTATGGATTCCCTATAAATACAAATAGTGAAACTTTAACAATTGTTTATATAAATTTTATTGTTCTATTTTATCATTTGACAAAGAAGTTGACTTGAAATAAAATGAGACCACTTATCTTCAATTACTGCCTATGGCCGCAGCGTGCTCATCTACCGCAGCAACTTGTTCGGGATTTTAACCAACATTTTTTTTTTTTTTTTTTTTGTTACTTTTGGGCCCCAATTTATAATTGAATAGTTAGGACTCCATTTAACTCTTGCAAAGTCTTTTAATTTATAAATAGATTGATTTCATTTGAAAATCTTTTACATAATAATCTTCTTCTATTTTCCACTTTTTGGGTTTTTCAAGTTTCTTGATTTCTTCTTTTCATTTCTAAATTGATTTCGTTTGGAATACTGCAGGTGTTGATTACAAATGCTCCAATATAAATTAACATACATATTTAGTGTTGGTTTGTCGTCATTGAGTACAAAAATGTCGATTAACATGAGTGAAATTCATTACACAAACTCCTCATAAATAGGGGTCGATATCACCCGTCTGTGTCTCTCTTCGGCCCGAGGAGAAGATAAAGCCGGGGTGAGAAATTCTCCTCCTTCCCCACCTTTAGCCCTTTTCACGAAGAGGATAAAGTTATGTAGCTTTAGCGAATTGTTAGAACTTCATTATCTTGTATTCTCAAGGCAAATTTGAATTCATTCGATGAGGGACAAAACTTGTCTCAAGAAAAATGTCAACAGTCGATTTGGAATTATCTTTTAAGTTTAATTCAAATTATTGCAAGATATTTTTCTGACACGGGATTAAAAATACAATAGAATATCGAGATATCTTAAAAGTAGTTGACTTCCTCCACAATATTAACGCTACTGCTACCCTAAAAATACGAGTTTGTCCATAACTCCTTTAATTACAAATGTAGTTAATTAATAATAAAATGTTGTCAAAATAGAAAAATGTAAGAATTAATAAAGCAAGACATGTCTATTGCTTAACAAGATATGTCTATTAATATATTCTTCCAAGATTAATATTAAACTGGTCGGAAGAACATAATTTTGACTCTGATTTTTCAACTAGAATACAGTGAACTTGAAAGCTCAAAAAAATCAAACTCGACTGCTCAAAACTTATTTGGGCATAACTTAGGAGAGACACATGTTAGAAATCAATTAGGAGGTTCATAATAATAGGATTTTTTATTTATTTTCAATTGTGGAGTCTTTTGGCATGGATTCATCTGGATCGTTAGCTAGTGTGATTGCTCGGTCTAAATTGCATCATATGCAATGGTTTGTTGGGAAATATTTACTACGAGAGGAAATGGAGAAGAAACCAATTTACAAATTACCATGATGAAATTTAAATTCAACAAAGGAAACAAACAAAAGAAGATAAATTTATTTTATGTTTTCGCATATTGTAGTAGTCGTTTGATCTTCCACAAAAGATTGGAAGAAACCGATACAAATAATCAAGAAAAATTGAAAAAGAATCACACCAAATATTAGCAACAATCTGAATCAAACCACGAACAAAAACACTAAACAATATGGAAGGCTCAAACACGAAGATCGTTGTCCTCAAACGATATTTGCCCCCATCTCAATGAATTTTGGTGCTTAAAGGGTATCTCGTCAAATGGTTTGTAAGATTTATCAAACCTTATAGTAGAAAAACACTTAAACACTTGTATTTTGTCTACTAAACTTCAAGAACACAAATGAGATTTTGAATATGAAATTGAAATGAAATTTCAATGTATTTTTGAAATGAAGAATGATCTCAAGTGAGGCTATTTATTTCTATATGTTTTTCATTGTTTTTGTTGATCACTAACCAGCTATATATAGTCATCAAACATTGCTATACGAAGTGGTGCCAAAAACATGTCAAAAGCCACCAGAATTTGAACAAAACGGTTAAAAAATGGCTAACAGTTTCTACCACGCGGCCGCATGGTACAAACACATGCGGACGCATGGCTTAAAATGTACTGTGACTTTTAGTCCCGGCATGGATCCATGCGACCGCATGAGCAAAGATTTTGCCCATATGTCCATTTTTTATTCTCTGTCTCATTTTATTGATTTGAACAACAATTTCAACATGGTTCATAACCATTCTTTATGCACTCGTTCCATTGGATTGGGCACTTCCATTTAAGCCAAGACAATCAGCCTTGTCTATGTTTCACGGATCGCAGGTTTGGCTCTCGATGTTCAACGCCTCAAGACCGCACTTCCCTCATTCTTTGGTCGGCAAACCCGAACAACTGGCATACACGCATGCTATAAGTAGGATATAAGGGAGAATACCTGTGTATGATCATATATCATTAGTGCACTGTTTGTAAGATAGGCATCGCGCCTAGCTGTTAGCGTGATTGACGTGCCGAATGGGGAGCTAAGCATTCTCACTACGTGACATTCTCCCCATTCGAATTCGCTTACGTCCTCGTAGCGAGAAGTGAGTTTCGCATCAATGCGCATCCGTCTTGTTGCAAGGTTAACAACGGCACCATTCCATATGGACAGGCCTCCAAACCAGTAGTAACTCGTACTTTCTACCTCCGACACCAACCTTCACCCTCCGTCCCTCTGATCATTGGTTCCTCTGGTGGACGGTCTCCGAAAAGCAGCACCTCAACGCATGTCGAATTGTGCCCTGCAAGGTGCGCTCTTCGAAACCTCCTTTGAAAGACACCCATGCAATTGCGCAACGCTACCCCTCTTCATCCTTCTTCCACACAGCTTTCTTCATTGTGTCCCGCCAGCTTGCCGACACAATTTGTGTCCCAAAATCTTTTCTCCGCAAGAACATAACAACACTACATGCTCGAGCGGTTCCGCTCTGATACCAACTTTCACGGATCGCAGGTTTGACTCCCGAGGTTCAATACTTCAAGGCCGTCCTCCTCTCATTCTTTGGTCGGCAAGCCCGAACAACTGGCATACACGCATGCTATGAGTAGGATATAAGGGAGGATATCTGCATATGATCATATATCATTAGTGTACTGTTTGTAAGATAGGCATCGCGCCTAGCTGGTAGCGTGCTTGCCGTGCCGAATGGGCTAAGCATTCTCACTGCGCAACACCATGTCACCAAAGGTGTCCTTTGCAACAGTGTGGTTAATCTAGTGTGTTATTAGGTCATCACCAATGCTATCTCCAAAACACCATTTTGCACCAAAAAATGGCGCAAACTCTCTCCAATCTAGCATCATACTTTGTGCAAGACTATTCATTGGCGCTATTTTGCACCAAAATGGTTAAATACATATTTAATCTTCTCTCACTTTGGAAAAAAAAAAGGTTAAGGGTATTTGTGTCCATTTTTGTTTTACATTTTGTTGAATTTAATATTTTTTTTAACTTAATTATTTAGTTAATAATTTATGTAGTTATAAAATAAATAAATTTTCAAATATATAAATTGCTAAGAATAAAAAAATGAAGAAAATGATTAGACACAGTTTATTTGGTGTAACTTTTTATGTAATAATAGGTTGGAGATGACTTTCAGTTTGATGCAAAACTTGGTACAAAATTGTGCAAAATTTACCTCAAATTTGGTGTAGGGTTGGAAATGTTCTTACGGGTTTGTAAGCATTTTACAGATTATGGAAGTGTATTCTTTTATAAATTAGTCTCTGTTTTATTTTACACCCTTGTCATTCGTTCTTGTTTTTCATTTGAGAGAGAGAGAGAGAGAGTCCATTGTTCAACCTTATTCTTTGTGCTTGAATTTGGAACTTGCACGAGTAATGATACATCACTATTTCGTCTACATTCATGTATTTCGAATTGGTAAGTGTTATGATAAAAAAATATTGTCCCTATTTTTCGAATATTGACAATTATTCTTTTTCTATTCAATCAAAGTCAAATATTAGCCCATGTTTGAACCCCAATTTTTGAAAAAAAAATAAAAAAATTCTTGAATAGTGTCTTGATCCAATTTCAAACACATATTCTTCAATAAATTACACACAAATCCAAAACTTCTTATTTTTTAACCACACGTTCCCTATCAATAAATTATTCAAAAAAGCATTTTATTTATTATTATTTTTTTTTTACATAAATGAAGTTCAAACAAGCCCTAAATATCAATCATGTATTCACTACTACTATCTATTTATTAATCATACATTTTGTGAGATAGAATAATATTCCTCTTAAAAAGTTACTTTACTATCTTGATCGTTCCATAAATATTGTAAACTTGCGTTTAACAACTCAAAGAACTCGTTTATCCTGTATCTTGACAACAACAAAATTCTCTTAGACGGATAGATATACTTTCACCTCTTTATCCAAACGTTCCACCGATGATGGATTGCTTGATTCATGTTCATAACAAAATAAATAAATAAAATAAAAATCGAAAAGTAAATAAAAAAAGGAATTATAGATTAATTCGAAGATATATAACCTCTCAATGCAAACTCTATTCGTTGGATCATTGACTTAGATGATGCCTAATAATTAGAAAAATACATGGACATGATCATCTAACTACCTAGACTAATTCAAATTAAAACATTAAATTCCATTGTACTGTAACTTAAAAAAGCATAATAAAATAAATTTCTAAGTTAAAAATGAAAATTCATTTTAATTAACACATCTCCATTTAACCAAAACGACTTATTACGACTTAACAAATGACAGCTAGACATGGAACCCACTTAAAAAGTCCATTTAACTACAGTTAATTCCAATATTTAAAACTTAAAAATAAAAATAACTTTTAATTTTATAATTATTTATTTGAGACTCATTTATACTTTTATGAAATTTTAGTACTATTGTTGCAATTAATTCTTTATCTTTATCTTCTTCTTTTTATTTTGTTTTATTTAAAAGGAGCGTATATTCACAATGTTTTATTGGGAATATAAAAGAAAATGTTGTATCTCGCACTTAAAAGGTCATCTAGGGAGTTTTTCCTCTAATATGAAAAGATAGTGGTATTCTGCAATAAATGCAAATGTCAAGAAGGATTTGTGCCAATTAATAATTTCAAAATTATTCATTTTGACCCTCTTTATGTAGATTTAACGACGACATTAATGGGGATTGACGACAATGGGATCTTATGCACCTCAAAGATCATATAAAGGGGGTTTTCCGTCAATCTAAAAGAATAAGATGTATTCCGTAATAGAGACAAAGGTTAGGAGGATTTTGCACCAATAACGCAATAAGAGACTTGCATTAGAATGTTAACCTTATTCTATACTACTATTGAAGTATCTAATTATCAATTCTCCCTTTCAGGAAGCAAATTTGGTAATCAATCGCAAGTGAGAGGTCGGGTAAACCTCATGTTTCTCAACATCCCAAGCATATATGAGCCGACCAACAAAAATAGCAAGATATCTTGACATGTTCGTTTTCGTCCCAATACACTTAGTCCATGTACGACCCATTTTCTAAATATCTTTATTTTTTAAATTTATTTACAACCATATAATTTGTGAGACTCACAGTTTTTATACACTTTTCAACCTAGTAGGGATTTTGTCAAGTTTTTAAGCCAATTTTTCACTTTTGGAAAAGTCAGTGGGTCCCATTTGCGCATTAATTACTGAATGAACATGAATCAAATTACCAAAAATGTCATGTTTAAAGAAGAATAAATTTTATATTAAAGTGGCACATTGATAATTTTAAGCCATTCAGTCAACAATTGTGGCTCCATGCACCGTCAAACAAGAATAACGGCACGAATTTGGCTAAAATTTGATACATAATGGTTCACAACAAGTGCATAATCAAATATAATTAAAATCTATCAAAAATTGATTCTTTATTGTATCCCTAGTTTGGTATTGATTTTAATTGAAGTCAAAGTCAACAATTAATTACAATCACACATATCATGAACTTTTATTAAAATCTACTTAAAAAAACGGATATTAATCCTCACCGCAAAATATGATCTTGGTATAATTGAAAGCAGCACTCCATATCAAATTTGTACAATGAGATTCACAAAGGTCAAGAGGATTAAATCTTTCGCAAATTCACCGGATATTAGGCGCGCGAATATCGCAATCTTGGTTTGAAAAAAAAACCAAATAATTCTGTCTCTGTCTACACTCGACACGCCTCCCCACCTCACCAAAGATGAATGAAGACAATTACTCTATATTAATATAATAATGCAATTCCTCACCAATAATCTATAGTATCTCAAAACAAGACTTACAAAAAATCTTATTCTTTTCTTCTTCAACTCATATATATTAATTATTATTCCTCTGCTTCTATTCCCTCTGTTTTCTGCAATTCTGCTGGCAATTATTGGATCTCTGTACATTGCAGATTTATGTCCGGTTTAAGATCTTGCTTAAAAGACGCTCGTTGGTATTAATTACGACTTAAGCACGACAAAACACACTGTATAGTACTTGTATGATGCTACTATGCATGTGAGTGAAAGGTGCTTTTTTGTATAGTGATGGCTCTTTTTGCAGGGTGTCTTTTTTCTGTGTGGGTTTCTGTGTTTTGGTAGATAGATCACAAGTAGGTCATGGTTATCTTTCAGGCTTTTTCTGAGATATTTATCAACTTTTATTAATTCGCGAGTGTATAATTCTAAATTTCACGGATAAAATGTGCCCTCCTCTCTCTCTCCCTCTCTCTGTCTGATAGTTATGGGGAATTGAAAGGTGCCCATCAGATTAGTTGTAAGAAGTTTTCTCATTTCCGAAATTGATTCGCTTTCATTTTACACAATGGTATTCCATTTGGGGGCTTCAAAAAGCTCCAACTGTTTCTTGAAAATTGGTTGGTAGAGGATTGAATTCTAAGCAAAGGTTGATTCTTCACCAGAAATTATCCCCTTCCCATTCTCTTTAATTGATAGTTCATCTTTTTTGGACCCTTTTCTTGAAATGTTAAATTGAATTTGGGTGTCTTTGGACCCTTTTTCTTGAAAGTTTGAATTGAATTTAGGTTTCTAGTGGGTTTGATTTATATGTTGATTTGAGAGTAAAATTACAGCATATTAGATAGGTTGTTCAAAACCTATGTTGAGTTGGGATTATGGGTTTAGGCTTTTGTGCATCCCTAATATCCATTGATATTTGATGTAATTAAGGTTGCTGAATTGAGGTTGAAAATACAGGTGAGGTGTGTGTAAGAAATGTATGATTATCGGTGTGTCCATTAGATGGACCGGAGGAGTTGGCTGTGGCGCCGGAAATCGTCTGAGAAAAGTCCCAATGGTGAAACAGAAAGCTCAGGATCAATATCATCACATTCAGAAAGATTTTCTGATGATCAGGTTTGTTTGTTTCAGCTTGATCTTGTAAATACTTCCATTAATTGCCTTCTTTTAATTGAATGTCTTAATTTCTATGAACTGATAAATTCTTCAACATATATGTTATATTTTACCACTTCCGTCCCGTAAAGATAGGTTCGCTTTCCTTTCTCGTCCATCCCAAATTATAATTCACTTGCCTTGTTGAGAGTATAATTGATTTGTTAATTTTCTAATACATCCCTATTTAATGTGCCTTGTTATCAACAAATATAAAGTACTCAAATACAAATCATTATTTAATGTAGGAATATATTAGGAAAAATGTTAGAAAAAACTATATTTCCAAGTTCCAACCACATTAATTACATTTTCTTAATTTGTGTGAAATAAAAAAAATCTATCTTCGTGGACAAAGGGAGTACTATGTTTAAAAATGCATACTTAATTGAGTACTCAGATTGAGCTTAGTTTTCCAGTTTTATATGCAAGTTTGGGTTTTCTGAGGTTTAGGGTGTGTTTGAGCCACATTATTTTAAAAGAATGTATTTTGAAATAGTAGATTGATGGAGAAAGTGTGGTTGAAAATAAAAGGAAAAGTTATTGATGTGATGAAAAATATTATTTTGTTTAAAAATGTGTGATTGAAAATGAGTAGAAGAATGAAAATGAAAATTTTAATGTATACCAAACAAGAGCTTAATTTGGAAATATCTCGTTGTCGATGGTCATGTTTAACTGGCAAAAAAATCCTTTTTCAAGAAAATTAGGTTAGGCTTGCAGTATTACATTTAAGAAATATTAAGACTAATCCCAAACTGAACCTACTCTTAGTGAACATTTTTCCTAAAATCGAATTTATGGCTTTTCCTTGGATCTTGAGTAGAGAAAAATCTGAAACTTGGAGACTAAAAAATTGTCCTACTATTGTCTAAAGTGTATTTATTCAAATTTTGGCATTCTTTTTCTCTTGGGAGCCAAAGATTATCAACAAATAAGAAATTCTGGAAATTGATCTTGTAACAAGACAGGTGCCTATGGTTATGTATAAATTTATTAAAATGGACTGGAGGGCTTCCAGCCAATGACAAGAAGGCTTGACTGCAGGAAATTTGTTCAAGGACCAAGAGCTCCAACTAGACACAATAAATGACAAGATTTTAGCTTCTTTTTTTCCCCCTTCCTATATTGCCTAGTAGTATACAATCCATTTTATGCAACATGCCTTTTGGTATTGCATTCATAGTTGGAATTTGAATTCTGAATGATAAAATTATTATGCTCGTGAGTCTTGTTCGCATCGAAAGTCGTGTAATCTAGATTGATGGTAGGCATGCTACTTACTTGCATAGTGGCTTGCCATCGGATCAAAATGGACCACTCTGTCTAGATATCCACTGTAGTTGGACCACTGCTGACAGCCTCTTTCTTTATTTCTCTGGAAACCATCCTGTCAGCTACCACCATTGACATCTGCCTTCAATTATTAACACATTGTGAGGTTCTAATCTTATTCTGCTGATCACCAGTGTGTGAAAGATATGTGTCTGTGAGTGCACCTTTGTATGAATGCAAAAGTTTTTTTTTTTTTTTTTTTTCAGTCAATAAAACCAAAATTTCAAAATTGGGGTCCATTATTCAAGTTACTAGTTGTCATCATGTTTAGTTATTCTAAAAAAGAAAATTTAGTTATTGGTTCTATTTTCCTAGAATAATTTTGGTTCTCACGTGCGAAGACTCGATGAAAAAGCTTTGTTAATAGTCATGTGCATAAGCCTCCAATGACCTGAATGGTGGAATTTCTTGGAATCTCCACTTCCACTGTTTGAGATAGAAACCAGCTTACAACCAGCGAGTTGAAATAAATATGTTAAGAATTCTACATTGAACTTACTGGTGAAATAATGCATGCAAAGTAGAGACTAAACAAGAGTGAAGAAATCTGAAGTAACTTGCAGGTAGGATTTTTGGTCCGTCTAGGGTTGACACGTTCTGTATTTGAAGCCAATTTTACTAGACTAGATCGACGTTGAACTATTTATATGGCCTTTATCTCAATTGCTTGTCATCATGAAATGAATCCTTTACATTAATTGACCTACTCTCTTTCACACACACACACACACACACACATGGCGCATGCGAGCACATTCATCCATGCATGGCGTGAGATGTACTTTTTACATTCATTTTCATAACTTGCTCTACTCTCTTCAAAGGCTCCCAGTAAAATAAAATTATATTTTTAGAAATTTTAAAAAATGTGATGATTGGGAGAAGAGATGAGGAATTTTGACAAATGATTATATTTGGTGTTGTAAAAGGCCTCATCAAATCATAACACTCACTCACCAGAAGTCATATCTAAAGCTGCACCCAGCGAGGAAGAACTTAATGAAAGTGTGAAGACCTTATCAGAGAAATTATCAGAAGCTCTTCTAAACATTAATGCGAAGGAAAACTTGGTAAAGCAGCATGCCAAAGTCGCGGAGGAAGCTGTCTCGGGTATTCATTCACTCTCTTTGTGTGTGTTTGTGCGTGGGCATGTGTGTTGAACCATATGTGAAAGACAGCTTGTCCATAAAACTTTTAATTATTCTCAACAAGCTTGTACTTGCGATCCTATATAGTTAGAATTATATTTATGAGTTTTTTCCATCCTCGAAAGGGATACATTACCATCAAGTAATTGGTTCTTGCTGAATTATATTATGTACGAAGGTTATTTAACTAACCAAGTATATTTTTCTCCTGGGAACACATATATTTCTACGTTTCTGATTGCTTTCTTTCATTGTTGAACTCAACATATAATATGCTTAGTTGCCTTTTAGTTGCAGTGGTGGTTACGGGATAGTGCCAAATAGACAATTTAATAATTTTATCGTGCATTAATGGAAGAGATATAATATTCCTTTGAATCATTAATCTGACTGTATTTTCATACGTTGTCATTGGCCAGGAAAAGAATAAGAAAAACAGATGTCATTCCCTTTACTTCTATTACAATATGCGTACGAATTTTATAAATTCCTAATATGGTTAGGAATGAGTTAATGATGTCAGTAAAGGCTACACATTAATATTTCTGCAGTAAGGGGAAATTTATCTTTTATAAAAAATAAAGTTATTTGGAATGCCGGTTTTTATATACCATGATGTATTGCCTTTTTGCAGATGAAGCCATGTCAATTTTTCCAAATTAGGCTATTCATTATTTATGGTAGTTTGATAATCATTTGAACTTAAATACTAGGATGGGAGAGAGCTGAAAATGAAGTGCTAGTTCTGAAGAAACAAACTGAGGCCATAACTCAGAAAAACTCGGTCCTTGAACAACGTGTTGGACAACTTGATGGTGCCCTTAAAGAGTGTTTGAGACAACTTCGACAGGCAAGAGAAGAGCAAGAACAAAAGATTTATGATGCCGTTGCCCAGAAAAGTAGTGAATGGGAATCGACAAAGTCGGAACTTGAAAACCAGCTTATCGAACTTCGTTCTCAACTTCAAAGTGCTAAAACAGATGTCATTAAGCTTGAAACCATGGAGAAAGAGAATGCAATCCTTAAGAGAGAACTCCACTCTCAAGCTGAAGAACTGAAACTGATGACCTGTGAGAGGGACTTAAGCACCTGTGCTGCCGAAACTGCTAGTAAACAGCATCTTGATAGCATAAAAAAGACAGCGAAGCTTGAGGCAGAGTGTCGCAGGCTAAAGGCATTGGCTCGCAAAGCATCGCATGCAAACGATCTTCATTCTGTTACTTCATCAACAGTTCATGAAGAATCTTTCGCAGATAGTCAGTCGGATATTGCAGATAGTCTATTGGTTATTGAAAATGACAATTGCAAGATAAATGGATTAAAACCAGTGGACAGCAGGTTTTGCCACCCCGAGTCTCGAGTTTTAGTGGCCGAGATAGATCAACTTAAGTATGAAAGACCTCTGGAAAGAAATCATATGGTTTCATCTGTTGAGATTGATCTCATGGACGATTTTCTTGAAATGGAGAGGTTTGCAGCCTTGCCTGAGACAGAGAGTGGAAGCTGTCCTGAAACAGGAGCCCGGGGTGGAGAACAATCTTTAAAAGCTGAACTGGACACCATGATGACTCGGACAGCTGAACTTGAGGAAAAGTTGGAGAAGGTGGAAGCAGAGAAAATAAGTTTGGAGATGGCTCTAAAGGAGTGCCAAAAACAGCTTAAGACCTCCCGAGATCAACTAAAGGAAACACGGTTGAAGGTGGTGGACCTGGAAACTCAGCTTGCTATGGTGAATGAATCAAAGAGAGCGGCTGAGCTAGAAGTCGAGGCTGCCAATGAAAAGCTTACCAAATCAACAAAGAATTTAGAAGAAGCCAAGGTCAATTTGGTCGAACTTCAAAATCAGTTAATAGTTGTAAATGAGGGAAAGTGTGTGGTGGAGTCCGAACTAAAAACTAGCAATATAAAGAAACAAGAAGTTGACTTACAAGTCAAATCTCTGGAACATGAGTTGGAAGCCTTGCATTCGAGCATTGTTACTTTAGAAGAAGAGATTAAAATAGAAAAATGTGTTTCGGGGGAAGCTGTTCTGAGGTGTCAGACATTAGAAAACGAGATTTCGAAAATGAAACTGGATTCTCAGCTTCAGAGATCGGCTGGCATTGAAGAGTTCAGAATCAATCAGGTTAGTTGCTAAAAATACTGTTGGTCTAAGTTCATTGTCGTTTAGTGCGTATCAGCGTATGCAATGCAGTGGTCTTATATATGACAGAAGGCCTCAAATATATTCGTCCATAATTTGACTGTTTACCATCAAAATGAGTAAATTAAACATTTCTAATTTTGACCAATAGAAAAAATATTTATTTGGAAACTTGCTTGCTTATAAGAAAACTCTTTAAACTTAGCAAAACACGTTGTCGGTCATGTTTACTTAATATAGTTCAGTCAACAAACTTGTTAGAAGTTGAGTAACACTCGGGTGTAATTTAGTTCATATCGTAGATGACTCAAAAAGAACTTCTATCACTTTTTCATTTCAAAACCAATGGATTATTATGTAAAAGTAATTTTATGTTTTTTACTTATTCCCTTAACTATGTCTTTTGTTTGGTATAAAATTGTGAAAAATATGCTTTATTCGAATCTGACTCGCTGATTTTTAACACATATGGTGTCTATTGCATGCATTGACTGCAGGATAGAGAATTGGCAGTGGCTGCTGGTAAATTCACTGAGTGTCAAAAGACAATTGCTTCTCTCAGTCGGCAGCTAAAATCTCTTGCGACATTGGATGATTTCCTGATAGACTCAGAGGTGCCAGTAGAACTCCTTTGAAAGCACATTCGCAATCTTCGTGTTAAAATTGCATTCCCGAGAAAATTTCTGCCCAACATCATATTCGGAAGCTTCAGCTGTTATTAACGGATTGTTCGTGCAACTGAAGTTTTGTTGGAGTAAGAAGCTATATGTAAGAATTGAGGGGGGAATATTTTTGTTTCAGAAACAGCATAGTATGTGTTTAGATGTCAGATTTTGTAATTAAACCTTCGGTTTCCTTTTTTGGAATTAAATTGCAGAAAAAAGATAATAAACTTAGAATCCAGGCAAAAACACAACTTTTCTTGTTTGTATATTCAGATTCTTTGCTATTGGTTTTGCCTTTCAGTTTATGGGATACTCTTTTGTCGTTCTCACTCATTTAGACCAAGACTCTAGGTGTTAGAGGCCAAGTTCGTTTTTATCCTACGACTTGCAAGATAATCATACTATAACCGATCTTCTCGACCGTTGATCAGCCTAAAAGATATTCCAATGGGCTATGCTATGTTGCCCGAAAAGGAGCGCCTGGATCAAACCCGGTCAGGCCCACCACCAATAGGGGGGCGCTCCTTTTTCAGGCAAAGGGGATTTGCCCTATTCCAATGGTGGTGAGATTTTAAGTTTCATTTCATTTAGGGGTGGGCGTGGGTTGGGTTGGGTCGGTTTTTCCTCCAACCCAACATGGTCGGTTTGGCATAAATTCAATCCAACCCAACCCAACCAAATGTCGGTCGGGTTGGTCGGGTTAGGTTGAGAGTTGGGACGATCTATCAACAAATATTAAAGTCGCCAAAGTATTAAATTTAAAGCAACATTAATATATTGCGTTAAAGAGAGATGTATTGGAAGAAATATCTCATCCAAAATCACAGCCAATGTTGATGATTTGGTGAGACGACGCCCGCCGCGTGAAAGAGATGATGGAAGATATGTTAATGTTTTTTTTTTGTCTCACTTTTTTTTTTTTTTTGACAGAATCTCTCACTTTTGTTCTATTTTAGTTTGGCAAAGTTTTTTAGTTTTTTAATTAGCGGGTCGGGTTGGGTGGTTTTTGTCGGGTTGGATGGGTTAACCCACAACCCGACCCAACCCGACCAACTTAACCTTGCCAACCAACCCAACCCAAGAAAAAAATGGAAAAAACCGACCCAACCCAGTCGGGTCGGGTTGGACGGGTTTTCGCCCACCCCTAATTTCATTAATATTAAACAAGTGTACTTGAGTTGAACTCGAACTAATTCTTAAACGCAAGTGACAATCAGATTTTTTGAATGTTGTGTAAAAATTGCATAGGGCTTTTGGGAATTCCGACGGTTAAAAAATGGAAATAATCAGGAAAACAATAACAGAAAAGACAACAAAAATAAAAGAATTTGGGGTGAGAGAGGCTCGAACTCTCGACCTCAGGATTACTCAGAAAGCTATGAGACCTACGCGCTAGCCAACTGCGCCACCACCCCTTGATGTTATACGAATCTATTCATATACTAATAATCTGTTAAACCCAAATTTGTTGCTTATTTTTCAACCACATATTCTTCAAAAGTTCACTATTCAAAAATGTATTCCCAAAAAATGGCTACCAAACAAGGGAAATATTTAGTTTCTAAAATCCTGTAGGCACTTTTGATGGAAGTATTCTGGACTAAAACCTCAATTGCGGACTTGGTTAGCCAACTGATCCCTACAATTGGTGCAGTTGTAATTCTTCTTAAGCATAAAAATTCCCTTGCTAATAATAAAAAACTAGAGAACGAAATATCTTAGAAAAAATTGCATGACAACTCCTCAACCTCGCACTAGTAGTCCTAGTGGATGGTCTCATCCAAATTTTCCTCTTATATATTTCTTGTTAAAATTACATGATTAGTCATTTTACTTTCAAAACATAGCTTAATGTGCCTTGAGGATTTTATACATCCTACTTTAAAGGTTGGCTCCAATTTGCTACATACGTCATAGGTCAGGGACCATATTGTTGAACTTAATTACACCTACAATTGAACAAATCAATGTAATCAGTAAGAATCAAGGAAGAATAATAAAAGGAAATCAAAGAATTGTAGAAGTTAAAATTAAATTATTGTTTTTCCCCTTTTCTTTAGGCTCAGAAAACAACAATCTAACACCACAAAGACAACACCAAATTTGGAGAACTTGGAAGCACCGAGAATTACACACAAAGGCTGGAAGAATATGAGAGAAATTGCACAGTGAAGAGAGGAATAGAAGAAGTCGGTTTCTTCACTGTTTTTTGTGTGTTTAAAATGAGAACATTATCTACTCCAATTTATAGTCAAGGTGGAAAACGAACTTCCAGATTTTCCTCTTCAAAGTAGAGTTCACAAAAAACTGAAATTGTTAACAAGGATAAGAATATCATAACCATCTCACTTCCACGTGAAAATAAGGGATAGAATTCTCAATTCAAATATCTCCACAATTAAGTATTGAGCACCTAACCAATGGACTGATTTCCTCTAAATACCCAACAAGATTTGGACTACATCATTTGTGGTGTGGATTTTAATTATTTTTCAATCCTGGGCTTATAGCCTATGAAGTTAAACGGGCTACGATTTTTCATCATTGCCTAGGAGTTATTTGGGCATCACAAAAATACCCAACAACCTCCACCTTGATGCCAAACAACCTGCAAGCCCGATAAGGTAACAAATAGTTTAAGGAAAGAGACTTACAAGTTTGTACCGATGTTTAGAAGATCAAGGCAGCTTCTAAACTTTACCAATGAGAGCACCTTAGTTCCCATGTCAGCAGGATTATATTCTGAAATGACTTTCTCAAATTTTACCAGTTCTTAAGGAACCATATCTCTAATAAAATGCAATCTAACATCTATATGTTTAGTACGTTCATGAAAAATAGAATTTTTGCATAGGTGAATAGCAGATTGACTATCAGAATATATTGTCACATTGTTATCAAAAACACCAATTTCATATAATACACATTTAAACCACAAAGATTCTTTAAAGGCTTCAGTAGCAGTAATATATTGAGATTCTGTAGTGGATAAAGCAACAACATGTTGAAGTTGTGATTTTCCGGTTAACACATGAATTACACAAAGTAAACACATAGGAAGATGTAGATTTCCTATTATCTCTATCACCGGCATAATTAGCATCAGTAAAGTCTTTCAATTTTACTCCTTCAATATTGAACTTATATATTAAACCAGCATTGCATGTTCCTTTCAAATATCTAAACAACCATTTTAAAGCTTCCCGGTGTTTGGGGACCAGGATTGGACATATACCTGCTAAGTGTTCTAACAACATAGGCTAAGTCAGGTCTAGTACGCACCATAAGATATATAACAGAACCAATGACATTTAAATATGAAATCTTTTTCATATATTCATATTCCTCTTTATTAGCAGGTGATTGTTCTTTAGATAATACAAATGATTAGCTAAAGACAATGTAACATGTTCACATTCATTCATGCCAAATTTTTTCAAGATTTTCATGATATATGGAGTCTGATGCAAAAAAAAAATGAATTAGATATATCTCTTTGAATTTCCATGCCTAAGATTTTTTTAGCATTTCCTAGATCTTTCATATCAAATTCATTATTCAAAGTAGTCTTAATATCATTTAATAATTTCAAGTTGGGACCAATCAAAAGCATATCATCCATGTATAGCAACAAAAGTACACAATTATTATTATTAGCATTACCTTGATAGTATAAGCAATGATCAAATTCAATCCTTTTAAAACCAATTGTTTGAACAAACAAATCAAAACGTTTGTACCATTGTTTAGGAGATTGTTTTAGGCCATACAAAGAATGTTTAAGAAAATACAGATGATCAAGTTTTTGTTTATTCTCAAAACCCTTAGATTGATTCATAAAAATCTTTTCATCAAGTTCACCGTGCAGAAAAGCAATTTTAACATCGAGTTGTTCAAGTTTCCAATTAAAATGTACAACTAATGCAAGCATAGTCCTAATAGTGGTGTACTTAACAACTGGAGAAAATATTTCATTATAATCTATTCCTTCCTTTTGCGTGTAACATTTACCCACAAGTCTAGCCTTAAACCTTAAAGTCTCTTATTTGGTGATTCCCTTCTTAATTCTAAAAATTCATTTACACTCAACAATAGACTTGTCTTTTGGTCTTGGGACTAATGTTCACTAAAATAATATACCGCAAGTGAACGGGTCGCGTTCAAGTAATAAAGTGAACTTTTTAGTCCGGGTTGTCGATCTCTCGAGGAATTTTACTTTTGATTACACGAGTTTAGTCAATTTGATTTTAACAATAAAAACAAACGCACAATAAAGTTTGATGTTGAAAAACTAACTAAAAATCTATGAAATAAGAAAACATAAACACTTGAGACTTTCAAAGGAAAAAGGTGGTTAGGATTCATGGTTTCGCATAACGATCACCTAATCAATTTCTCCACAACTCAATTAATAAATTACTTAGTTACGATGTTAGACCCGATTTTTCAAATTTAGTTAATTACTTATCTCGAGCGAAATTAACCATAATTGATTGATTAACCTACTATATTTCTATGTCGATTAAAATCAAATAACCGCATTAAATATTTGTGAAAATAGCTCAATAGGTCACCTAAAGTTAATGATAGATTCACTAAACAAACTTAGGATTTCTACTATTTGGTCTAAAATACATAATCTTCTCTCGAACAATGTACAAATCACTAAACATAATCATATATTGGCCACATAAATGAAAATACATGAAATATAATAGTATAAACACATGAAAATAAATAGCATAACATTAAAGAGCAAATATTAAAATTAATTAAAAGCTAGGTTAAACTAATACCACAAATCTCAATACAATCAATTAGCCCATGTTATATAAATAATAAAAATGAGAATATTTTAGACAATACATTACAAATATGGAAAAATAATTGAGAGAAAAAAAAGTTATATATAAAAAAAAAAAAAAAAACTCATTTTAGAAGCTTGGCTTTGACATTCCCAAGTATTTCTCCAAATCCTTAGATGTATTCTCCGTGTGCCCTTGATTTGTAACCCCAAAATTGCAAGATGTTGAAATAGAAAAGAAAAGAAAATGAAATGAAAGAAGAAAAAAAAATAATAATAAGAAAAGAAAGGGGGAAAAAAAAAAGAGCAAAGACAGAGAAGCTGCAGTGTGCCCAGGAAGGGTTTTTAACAGTTTCAAATTATTTTCCAAAAATTGCATCCCAAGTCCTTGAGATAGGTCCCTGAACTTTAATCTTATACAATTTGGTCCTCAACTTTTGACTTTTATACCAATTATGCCCTTCATAAATTGCATCCAAGATCCTTCAACTTCTTGGCTTGTTCACTTTGGTCCCCAACTTCACAATTTTTGGACACTTTAGTCCTTGTTTCCTTATTTTGCCTTGTTATCTTTCCTTGGGTGATTTTTGGCCTACAAAAGCAAATATTACATAATTGCGAATAGAATTTCGCTCATTTTTATCAATAATAAGTGTATTTAAGTATTAAATAAGTGTGCAAAAACACACTTATCAAATACCCTCAAACTTAAACTCTTGCTCGTCCCGAGTAAGATTATATATAACACGATCAAGCAACATGTGATAATGGCCAACACGTTAGATGGCTTGCCAAAAATATCCATGAGTGTAAAATTGTATAATCAATTCACAAATATGCTCCAAATAATGCTAACAAAAATCATTTTAGCGTATCTAATGTTCGATCGGTGTGTGGGTGTATAGTCACTTTCAATCATCATCTAAATTAGGAAAAAATTATCAAGACGAAAAAAAAAATTAAATTAGATCCAACTCGATCCTTTGTGGTCAAATAAGTCATTTCCCCCTCGTGAAATTTACACTCCTCAAATATATATTTCTTTTCTTTTCCCGGGTGTAAATTTAAAGGTTACCCTAAATTCACTCATTTCTTTTTTCGCTCTTGTTCGACTGGGTCTAACCGACAATATCAACCTCTACTCATGTGATGATTCTCCACTATGTGAGTGATTTGACATTAAGGTTTATACTAAGTAATTCAAACTCACTAATTATCTAATCTCATAAATCGAATACAATTGCACAATAACAAACTCATTTTTTTTCAATCAAATCTCATGTTTTACCTCACTCCCTTAAACTTTCTTCTTGACCCTTGTAGCGAGTTTTAGGTCGATAGCTCCCCGATTGTTTAGACCAAAGGGTGCCGGATTTTGAGATACCATATATATATATATATATATATATATATATATATATATATATATCATGGTTTAGATCCTTAGCATATGGTCATTACCTAACTTATATTTGGCAAAAGACACTCCACACAAATTTTTTTTTAACACACATGGAATTAACACACTTCTAGATAATATCATTCACCGACTCGACCACCCCCAAACTTATCTTACACTATAATAAAGTGAAAGAGAAGAGAATAAAGGTTGATACAATTTTTCAAGCAACTCACAACCTAGCATCTAAAGAAAGCTTGGATGTCTTACCCATTTTTCTTTGTTGGCTTTGTTCCAGTCTTCATTGGATCTCCAAAACTCAACATTGCCCATTTCTATATAATAGGGCTTACATATTCCATCCAATTCAAATTCAATTATGAAGATTTCTACTTTCTCATCGGGCTTAATCACAAAATCAATATTTTGGCAATCAACTAAGTTGGAAGAGTTTAAGTTGATTTTCTCCTCATTGATTGCCACGTCCTCATTTAGCTCCGTTGTGATTAAATTTTCACTCATTTTAGGCTCTTCTTCAATTGTTGAACTCACATCGGGTTGAATGATTGATCCACAATCAAACTCCATGAGCAATGGCAAGTATTTCCTATTAACTCCGTCGACTGGATCATACCCCCACTTTTGAAATCCATCCCAATATTTGTAATCTCCCACAAGCATGTCATCTTCATCCAACTTGGCAAGTTCATGATAATACTTTGCAAGTACCTTCTCATTCAAAAATAGAGGACCATCTCCCGAAAATTTGATGTCCTCGTCCCAATCGTCAGGTACATAGTCTCCCATGAGCATGTAACCATCGTCGAAATTGTTTAGAGCTTGTTTTCTACATTTCAAATATTGCCCAAACCAAAGAAGTTTCGACATTGAGGCATCAGTGCACGAATACAAGCATTGCCATGTACAATGCATCGCTTGACAAGTTTCACATCTTGGATCTCCAAGCATATCTTCATAGTTAATATAGATATTAAACATTGCAAACATTTTGTTACTTTACCAAGATTGAAATAATGCAACTATAACTGAAAAGTATAATGAGAGAATATCAATACAAGATAGATTAACAATACAGGGTTAGCCAAAATATACAAAAATAAAAGCAATTAAAAAAATAAAAAGAAATTGTTAAAACAAAAATTAACTAAAGTGGTAATCAAAGTAAAAACATTTCTTAGCAACGGCGCCAAAAACTTGTTCACTAAAATAATATACCACAAGTGCACAAGTCGCGTTCAAGTAATAAATTGGACTTTTTGAGTTCAGGTTGTCGATCCCTCGATGAATGTTTATTTTTTGATTACACGAGTTTAGTCAATTTCATTTTAACAATAAAAACAAATACACAATAAATTTTGATGTTGGAAATTAAGGAAAATTAACTAAAAATCTACGAAATAAGAAAACATAAACACTTGAGATTTTCGGTGGAAAAACGTGGTTGAGATTCATGGTTTCGCTTAACGATCGCCTAATTAATTTATCCACAAGCCAATTAAAAAATTACTTATTTACAATACTAATTTTTGAAATTTAGTTAATTACCTCACTCAAGCGAAATTAACCATAACTGATTGGTTAACCTACTATGGCCCGGTTTGGTATGGATTAAAATTCAATTAAAATTAAAAATATGACCGTTATTGGGTCTCGCTCATCTAATAAAAGTCAACAATAACGGTTAGTTTTTCAATTTTAATCTAATTTTAATACATACCGAACGGATTATATATCTCTATGTCGATTAAAACTAAATAACCGCATTAATTTTTTGTGAAAATAGTTCAATGGGTCACTTAGGGCTAATGATATATCTCCATCCACTAAAAAAACCTAGAGTTTCTACTATTTGGTCTAAAATACATAATATTCTCTCGAACGATGTACAAATCACTAAACATAATCATCTATTGGCCACATAAATGAAAATGCGTGAAATATAATAGTAGAAACACATGAAAATCAATAACATAACACTAAAGAGCAAATATTAAAATTAATTAAAAGTTAGGTTAAACTAATACCACAAATCACAATACTATCAATTATCCCATGTTATCTAAATAATAAAAAGGAGAGCATTTTATACAATACATTACAAATATGGAAAAATAATTAAGAGAATACAAAGTTATAGAAAAAACTTATTTTTGAAGCTTGGCTTTGACATCCCCAAGTATTTCTCCAAATCCTTAGATGTATTATCCTTGTGCCCTTGATTTATAACCCCAAAATTGCAAGATGTTGAAATGGAAAAGAAAAGAAAATGAAATGAAAGAAGAAAAATAAGTAACAAAAAAAAAAAAAAAAACAGCAGAGACAAAGAAGCTGCAGTGTGCCCATGAAGGGCTTTTAACAATATCAAATTATTTTCCAAAAATTGCAGATCAAGTCCTTGAGATAATTGTACGTCAGGTCCCTGAACTTTTATCTTATACTATTTGGTCCACAAATTCTGACTTTTATATCAATTATGCTTCATAAATTGCATCCAAGATCCTTCAACTTCTTGGCTTGTTCGTTTTGGTCCTCAACTTCACAATTTTTGTGCACTTTAGTCCTTTTTCCTTATTTTGACTTGTTATCTTTCCTTGGGTGATTTTTGGCCTACAAAAGCAAATATTACGTAATTGTGAATACAATTTTGCTCATTTTTATCAATAATAAGTATATTTAAGTATTAAGTAAGTGCGCAAAAACACACTTATCAACTAACTCCCATGTTTGATTTTTATCGAGGGAATTTATCTCTTCTTTCTTGGCTTTGACCCAATCCTCAAATTATTCACTTTTCAAGGCTTTTCCATACGTGTTTGGTTCCCTATCAACTAATTCTTCATAACTTGCATAAGCAAGTTCAAAATCAAACTCTAACCTTTGAGGCATCCTATATGTTATCCTAACTTTGTCTCTAGCTAACTGGTAATCAGACAAAGGATTTTGCTCTTCTTGATATTCATCTATAATCTCATCTCTCTCAATATTTTCATTCTGATTGTCTCTTAATTTAGGATTTTGATGCTCCACCTTAATTGAGGTGGTAGGGGGTTTGAACACTCAAATGCTTTAAATTTACTTGGGATTCGTCACTAGTGTTTTCTTGCTATTTTTCTCCCAATGTATCACTCTCTGATTTTAGACACGGCATTCCAAACTCATTAAATGTAACATCACGACTTATGATGATTTTAACTCCAGTTTGACTTCTATCCCAAAGCATATACCCTTTAACTCCCTCGGGGTATCCTAAGAAAACACATTTCATATCTCTAAGTTCTAATTTTCCCTCATTTTGATGAGAGAAAGCAGTACAACCAAAAGTTTTTAACACTGTATAGTCATCACATTTACTATACTATTTTTCATTTGGAGTATCACCATTTAATGCAGTAGGAGGTGTCAAGTTAATCAAATAACACGCAGCCATAACAGATTCACCTCCAAAAAGATTTAGGAATACCAAAACTCAACATCATACATCTAACTTTATCAAGTAAAGTACGATTCATACGTTCAGCCACCCCGTTTTGTTGAGGTGTATACGGAACAGTTTTATGTCAAGTAATTCCACATTTTTCACACATATCATCAAAAATGAATATCGTTTCTTTTAGTACCTTTACATGAATTTATAGAGGAATATGAATTTTTAATAATTTCAGCAATAGTCACATAAATACCGTTTCTTTTAATACCTTTACATGTGACAAAATCACTCTTACTCATTTTTAGCATGTTGTTTCCAATTTTACCAGTAAAACCATCGATTTCTAAAGTTCCTACTGAAATAAGATTCCTAGCCATTTCAGGAATATATCTGACTCCATGTAATTTAAGCACATAACTAGTGTTAAATTTTAACATGATATCACCAATTCTACCAATTTTATATGCATGATTATTGCACAAAATAGCATGACCACTTTCAAATTCTTGCAAATTTTCAAACCAAGCTTTATTTGATGAAACATGAAATGATGCACCAGAATCAAGTATCCATTCATACAAATGTGATTTCACAATCAAATTTACTTCAGTAGGTTCAGAGTTCAATAACACATACACTTCACAGCATTCATCAGAAGAAGTAATAACATTTGCCTTATCGTAAACCTTTTCTTTTTGTTTATTTTTCTCAATATAACAGTCTTCAATGAAATGTCCAGTTTTACTGCACCCATAGCATTTTCTACCTTTAAATTTACCTTTTGACCTAGACAAACTTCTAGTTTTCTTTTTACTACCTAATGCGTATCCACTTTGATTATCACGAGTTCTAGACTGAGACCTACCTCTCATCATATGAATCTCACCACTTTTTCTCTCGACTCTTTCGACTCGCATTTCCATATATTTGCTTCTTAACGAGTCTATGACAATTTTAGGTGTTAAAATATCTCTCCCGTATTTAATAGGATTTTTAATTTCTCTATAAGTGTCAAAGATAACATTTAACAAAATGATAGCCTTATATTTTTCAGATACCTTTTCATCACAGTTAGTGATATCTTGCACGAGTTTATTGAAAACGTCCAAATTGTCATCTATATCTTTTGAAAAATCGATTTTGAAGCTAAGGAAGCTTTCAAGTAGAAAAAATTTGTTTGGATTGGACTTAAACACATAAAGTTCCTTTAATTTTTCCCAAGATTTTTGAGCTTGTTTTAATTTACCAACTTTTCTTAATACCGCATCAGACAAATGTAAAATGATAGAAGTATAAGCCAATTCATCCAAATTCTTTTTTCGTAGGCAGTTAAGTTTGTAGGAAAAGAGCCATCAATAGCTTTAGAGACTTTTTGTTGAACAATAATGCCTTTCATTTTTTGTTGCCAAATTGAAAAATCTCATTTACCATTAAAGACACACAACTTAAAGTGATGTGTCGACATCTTACCGAAAAATGCACAGAACACAAACGGTATGTAAAAGTCACAGGTCACACAGATTACACAGAGTAACAAGATTTCTATGGTTTCACAATAATACGCTATTCTAGAACCCCAGGATTCTGTGAGAATCGCGTTCTCAGGTCAAGGGAAGAAATTAGAATAAGAGTCATGGTACAAGTCTAAAATAATATGAGATTAAATACCAACGTTCAACAAATAAATCTAAAGACAATAAATAAGTAATTTCACTTAGAAATTAAACAGATAATAGCAAGTAATCCTAGGTCTACCAACAAGCAATGGTTACCAAACAATGGCAATCCCCAATCCTAATGATCACCACACACGATGATCTGCTATTGCGATAATGTAAAGGTTTCAGCCAATTTACCAGAGCAGACCAATTCTGTAGTCCGTAAAATAGGAGAGATGCGAATTTACTACTTTAGAGCCGCTATTTTGGCCTAAAGTAATTCAGTAAATGTATGTATCAATTCCGACCGCGACCAACCAAGGGCAAAATCGTCCAACTTTCGCTACAGTACCTGTAACGAAAAACTAACAACACACGAAGGTTGGAAATATCAAAATAAAAATTCTGTCTGAAGAAACCTACTCCAGATTCCTCTTCACACGCCATCGCTGGAGTTCCCGCGCGCCGCCACACGCATCGTCGCCGACCACCACGCGTCGTCCAGTCAACTACTCCTTCGCCTGTAGAGTCCGAATATGGCCTCCGTTTCTTCAATAGGCCAACCGTTTGTCTAGAAAATGGATTTGCAAGTCCGATTTTTGAAAAAATCTCCCCGTTCTTCTTTCAGTTTCTGCTTAAACTTCATTTTTTCTTCAGTTTTTGATTCCTAACCTCGCTCTGATACCAATTGTTGAACTTAATTCCACCTACAATTGAACAAATCAATGTAATCAGTAAGAATCAAGGAAAAATAATAAAAGGAAATTGAAGAAGAAGAAGTTAAAATTAAATTAATGTTTTCCCCTTTTCTTTAGGCTCAGAAAACAACAAGGCAACACCAATTTGGAGAACTTGGAAGCACCAAGAATTGTACACAAAGGAAGGAAGAAGAAGAGAGAAATTGCATAGTGAAGAGAGGAATAGAAGAAGCCAGTTTCTTCACTGTTTTTGGTGTGTTTAAAATGAGAACATGAGACTCCAATTTATGGGCAAGGTAGGAAACGAATTTCCAAATTTTCCTCTTCAAGATAGAGTTCACAAAAAATTGAAATTATTAACAAGGATAAGAATATCATAACCATTTAACTTCCACATGAAGATAAGGGATAGCATTCTCAATTCAAATATCTGCACAATTGGGTATTAAGCACATAACCCAATGAGCTTGTTTCATCTAAATATCCAACAAGATTTGAGTTACATCATTTGTGATGTGGACTTTAATTATTGAGGAAATTACACAAAAGCAAGGGTTTAAAGAATACAATTCAAAATTCAAGTGCAAACTTTCATTATTCATAAATTAGGTATCAATAAATATAAACCTAAATCAATTTTCCTTTCACCCAAACCCAAACCATAACTCATCCCCGTCTTCGCTCTCAAACCCAATTTAAAACCGACGCCACCACCTCCTCGCCCGCTGCAGCAACCCAATTGCCAGACCGCCACTGTTGCGACGACGAGTTGTTGTAATCTGAATCTCTCTCTCATTCGCTTCTGAGTTGAATTTTTTCCCGATTCGTAAATCAGTTTTGTTACCAAATATTTTCATTGTTCATATTTGAATTGGAACATGGATAGATGTTGATGAACGTTCAATTTATTATGATCATTCCAGTATCTGTGCTTAGAGCGGTTTTGTGGTGGTGGATCTGGCAACGATGTGAAGCGATGGTTGGTGCATGTGGCGGTGAGTCGGCGATAATGGTGTTGGATGGTTGGTCGCGGTGATGGTGATGGATTTGGCGGTGGCGAATCTGGATGTTGCTGTGATGGTGGTGGATATGACGGTTACAGGTGCGATGGTAGGGTGTTTGTGACCAACAATTAGGCGTATGTGACCAACTACTTAGTCGTTGGTGACCAATTATTTGGCTGATTTGTGACGGTGTGTGTGACTAAAAGTAATTTGTGACCAATAAATTGTAACTTACGGGATCCATAGATAAAATGTGACATGTAATTTGAATGATATGTGACCTCGAAATAATATGTGATCTACAAATTTTTTGATCGTGACCACAAAATAACCTGTGACGAATTAATTTGACGATATGTGACCAGTAAATAAATATGTAGCTTATAATTATGAATCTGTGACCATTAATCACAAACTGTGACTTTATTATCTTTATTTAATAAATATTTTTAATTAATTAAATTTATACCCGATTTTTGAATTTTCAAACTATTTGTCTTACTTTTGAATTGAGGTAAAGAATACACTTTAGATGTGAACTTTTTCCTTAATTATTCTTCAATCACAAGCTTATAACCTATGAAGTTAACGGGGCACAATTTTTTTATCATTACCTAGAAATTATTTAGGCATCACAAAAATAGCCAACACGTATAACAATGATCACTCTATCTGTATGGCCAATTGGACCCTAGAAAGTTTTCTAAAGTGAACGTCGCCGTCAACCTCCCAAGAGTCATCATCCCACGTAAAATATTCGCAAAAACTCAGACGTGCAAGTTTCTAAAAATATTATATGGTTGTTTCTACAAAAATTCTCCGTAATTAAAATAATTTGACAAATGACTTCATTTTGATCGTGCAAGTTTTTCATCAACCATTAGAAAGTATTCTTGTTATTCGAATATCAAAGTTCTCGTCGTGAAATTTTTCATCGAGTAGAAATAATTTCTAGCAAATTATAATCCTGTAATTTCTATATAATCAAATAATCGAAAGTAGAGTTGGACATGATCCGATTCAGTTCGGAGAATCGAATCGAACTCCAATTTTCGAGTATTTAGTAAATAGAACCGGTAAGTTCAAATTTTATTATGGAACTGTTCGGGTTCGGTTCCGTTCGATACCATTCGGTTCTGAGATTCTGTACAATAATTAATTTTTTTTATATTTACAACAACGTTCCATTAATTAACTAATGATGTGTTCAATTCTAGCTCTTACAAAATAACGTGGTCCAATCTCGTGATATTTTTTGTACCTCTCTTTGTTGAGTTATCATAGATTTGACAGTTAAAATTACAGGAAGAAGAAGATAGCGAGCCCACAATGATAAATTTCTCCAGACAGAAGTGGCACTACGGTAGAATAAGAGATTTGGATAAAATTTAGGTCGATTTGATTAATTGGACGTGGGCTGAAAATTAAAAATAGGAAAATTATATTTTAGGTTTGAGCTAAATTAATTAGTTAGCAAATTTATTTAGAAAAAAATAAATAAAATAATTTGACTTATTTAAGATAAAAAAGTTAGGGATATTCGGTTCTTATTTGATTCTCCGATTCTTGATTTAGCATTGAGAACCGAACCCGTCGTTTTTCCGATTTAAATACCTGTTGAGATATTTAATTTTAAAAAAAGAACCGCTCGATTCGATTCAAATCGATTCGGGTCCGGTTCGAATGGATTGGTTCGAGAGTTTTGTCTAACTTTAATCGAAAGAATCAACAAATAAATAAAAAGGGATGGAAAATAACGTCTCGTTTTTCTATATATATTTCTAAAATATTAGTTATCTTTATCTCCTTAGTGACAATATGTTGACAGATACATTGCTTTATCCTCAGTTCTTATCATTTTATTCAAAGAAGTGCTTAACTTCCTTCCATAAACAAATAAACAAAGTAAAAAGAGATGAATGTCAGCAACAAAGCGGTTGTTTGGTGCCATTTTTTTGCACCAATAAAAATATATCCATTTGCACATAACGGCTCTTTATGTTGTCTGTCCTCTAACGTCACATAAATGCCAAATATACCAATACCTTAACTATTAAGGAAGGAAAACCCACACAACAATTACTTAATTTTAAAATTTACTTATAATTATTTATTTTATTATAAATATCACCCACTAAACTTTTCATTATAAAGAAGTGTACTTAAGATCGATATTTTGTCTATATAAACTACATAGCAATCCTAATTTTATCGAACTTATGCCTTGTTATCTTTTCTTTGAGCCTCATCTTGTTAAAAAAATAAAAATAAAAAATAAAAAAAAATTGTAATTGTAATTTTTTGAAGAATATGTGGTAAAAAAGTAAGAATAAGTTTTTGATTTAATTGTTAAATTACTTTACTAGCAGAATGTATTGTTGAAAATAAGTTTGAAAAAACGTTGAGTTTTGAAATAATAAGGCTCAAACGGGGGCTAACAAAACTAAAATGAGGGGTATAATTGAAATAATAATAAAATAGAAAAAGAAAAAGTGGAGTTATTGAATTAAGACCAAATGAATATTAGCAAATTGGGACGAAATAAGACAATTTCCCTATTCAATTTGATGGTCAAAGTTCTATCTCAGTTTATCATCATGAACCAGCTAAGTCTCATCGCATGCAATAGTGTTAAATCTAACATTTTTTTTTGTTGGGTTGTGGGGGGGGGGGGGGGGGGGGGGGTACGTTACTAAAATTTGTAACTAATTGGAAGTCTCAAATATCCGACTCATTGTTGTTATATACTTTCATGAATAATACTATTTGTAATAATTCACTACTGTAGTTGTCTTACGTGACACACATGTAGCAATTAATGATTTAATATATGAGACATAAAAAAATATCATATTAATACATCAAATCACTAACTGTCACATATATGTCACATAGGACGACTAGATAGTGAGCGATTGTAAATAACATTATTCTACTCTCATTGACTGATTGAATCATGTGTGAGTACATGCATCTAAGCCAAAGGGAGACAGAGATAAGCAATCGCAAAAGCTACGTAAGTATGCCACAAATGTATGTCTTGGACAGTACGGTCTCGTCTCCTTCTCACAAGAAAACAAAGAATGCCTGGCCCCTTCTAGCTTGGTAAGTTGAATTTGTGGGAACAACAAATTATATTGTGGGCCACAAAAATCCGTACGAATGAACTTGTGCGTTTTTCAGCAGCACAACATTTTTAGGCATTAAAATAAGTGAAATAATATTTTTATAGATTATAAGACACATTGTGGTTTAGCGGGCGGCCAAGTTGAGTTCGTTCTTGACTTGCACACCCACGGACCATAGAGTGCAAATTACCGTGTTCTGTAATATTATATATCATCAAGCTGTAACACTTGAAGAAACCGACAGACGAAAAATTAATGATAAAACTGTCAGCAGCTCTTTAGTAAATACTATGTAATAAGAACCACTAATTGAATGCAAGACTAAATTATTAAAATCTTGAAACCGGGTTCCACGGATGATAATACCAGTTGTGGTTTTGCAGGGTGTCTGTATCTGCCAAAGAATCGATCATTTGGTATATAATAGTGAATCCCCACCACGTATTTGTTGCCTAACAGTGTTGCATATATGGCACAAGTCCTCAGGCATGGGGCGGAGGAGCGCGAGACTTTCCACAAGTTCTTCGAGTGCTGGCTTCCTGAGCAAAGCCAGCATCTCGAACAACTTGTTTCTGCCTCTAAAGAACGGGACCAGTTAGAGAATGATCGAACCAAAGAAGAATTTGATGGGAGAGTTTTGCGTCCTATGCTCAACGTTGTTGTGCAGCATTACGAGCATTATTACAAGGCGAAAGCAGGGTGGGCTATACATAATGTGTTAACCATGTTCAATCCTTCGTGGACGAGCACTCTTGAGGATGCTTTCTTGTGGATTGGTGGTTGGAGGCCTAGTATGGCGTTTCATTTGTTGTACTCAAAGTCAGGCCAACAGTTCGAGGCTCGAATTTCTGAGTTAATACGAGGTCTCAGTACCAGTGACTTGGGAGATCTTTCACCAAGGCAACTTAGCCAGGTTGATGAATTACAGAGGAAAACCATAAGGGAAGAGAAGGAGATTAGTGAGAAGCAGGCAAAGCTTCAGGAGACGATTGCAGACTCGTCCATGGTCGAGATGTCCAGTGTTGCATCTGAGCTAACGAGAGGAGAAGCCGGTCTAGAAAGGGATGAGATAGACGACGGACGAGTTGAGGCAACCCTGGCACCCAAGGAGGAAGGCTTGGTGGAAGTCTTGGAAAGAGCAGATGAACTAAGGATGAAAACTCTCAGAGAAACACTCAACATTTTGACTCTAATACAGGGTGTCCATTTCTTGATTGCTGCCGCTGAATTACACTTGAGGGTTCATGAATGGGGTAAGGAGAGGGATGCTAGGCACCATCAAGCTGGTTGAGGTGGGCACGAGCAATAAGATTCAAGCATGTTTGGTAAGGTAACCTAAATAGTACCAGATTCTATAAGAAAGAAAAAGAAATTAATCCAACACTACGTACTAAACATGCCTTGTCTGTTAGTTCTTCCCAAGTAGACATGGTAACCTTTAAAGACTGACTTAGAACGTGTTTTAAAGATGTTTTAGATACCTGTTCTTCCATTATATGTTCAAGATATCGTCTGGGGTGTGAGCCTTCTTAGATGGGTACTTTTGACTTCTTATCAGTTTCCTATCTCTTGTCAGCAGCTATAATACTTAAAACCATTTTAGATTTTGTTTTCACTAGAAATTGTGAAAAATGTGTCACCAATTGGACATTTTGGCTCTCTTTTAACTGCTAAGGATTACCCAGTAAATTATGTCGAACCCACTTAATATGTTTGATGTCCCATTTGTAATACAAACCAGACGCTCAGAGAGGCAGAACAATATACATGCTTCGATTATTGGTTGCCGAATAGAGGTCTAAAAATTGATTGTAACTTGTTCTGTTCTATTGTGATACCTAGAAAAGACCAGAAACCGAATGCGACTACAAGCACCTGAAAATTGTCTCCTTTTATTTCGAAAACAAAATGCAAAGTACACCAACATACAGGCAAAAACTTGCTTACAACACTAAAATTTGCTACATGTAGAAAGCTTGTCGGGGTTCCCATGGTAAGCATTCAAGCAAATCCTACATGCAAAGAAGAAAAGAAATAAAAAGAACGATGTGAACAATAAGGAACCGAAAGAATATATAAGTGTTTCGTCTCAAAATAAAAGGCAAGTTTACCTTATCATAGCTCATCCTTAGCGGTATCTTCTTTTACTGCTTCAGATTTTGTTGATTCTGGTTCGGCCGAGACAGCTTCGGCAGACTTATCTCGATTCTTTTGAATGAAATCGATTATGTCCTCCTTTGTTCTATCCCCATCATAAGACAACAAGTTACCACTTGCAGATCTGAAGTACAAAGTAGGGTACCCCTGAACATCAAAGGTGTCAACTGGGACATCGTTTGCTGTTGCATCCTGAAACGTAGTACCAGAAATTTAGTTTATGATATATTTTCTTAAAAAGACACTGGTTAAGAATGAACAAGAAGAAAAAAAAGTTCAAAAAAGTTATAAAAAGTGTAAATCATTCCTCCAAGTATAGTTTAGATGAGATCGGAAAAGATAACAGGATCACAATTAATCTACATGATCTCAGTAAAACAGTAAATGATCAGCAAAACCAGTTTTCTCGAGATATCGTTGAAAAGTTGTATATTATCATCCATGAATTAGAGATCGTGCATTGGACTCGTGTAAAATCACAAGGTATCACTATAGAATCCCTATATCAATAAACAAGCTAGAACTTTACCAGTTTTGCAATCATGACATCAGCATCATTTTCAAATGAGATGGCAACTTCGTCCAAGATCGGAGCCAACTGCTTGCAATGTCCACACCAAGGTGCATAGAACTCTAGCAGAACTGCAACACAATAAGGCAGGAATTAACTTAAATTTAAAACTTAGTCTATGGATAGATATTAGAACTTAGAAACCTTTCAGACCTAAAATAACAGGCATTAGCAGAGAAGTGGATTCAAATTTTAGCCGCAGTATTCTTCATATTGGCAAGAGAGACTAGGATAATGTGACGATAAAATGAACATACACCAAAAAGATGGTGAGAAAAGAAAAAGGATGAAAATCATACGTAAAGTCTTTGGCAAACATTAAGATTTGGGTTGCATCATAAACAAGATTAGATAAATATTAATAGTTGGTTTTGTGTAGATGCAATCAGGAGCTCAGAGAATATATAAAACTAAGGACAACATAACTAAATCTAGATACTTAATAAATATTTTAAACTTCTAGTACAAACCATTCTTTCCGGAGTTAAAAACCATGTCCTGAAGGCTGTCAGTAACTACCACCTTGACAGGTTCATTGTTAACTTCAGGAATAGGCTCTGATCTTATGAATGGCTTGACTTGGCCATCCTGTAACCAAGAAGCACAAAATTACTTACACAAATTTTCACTGAGACGAGAAAAATACACACAGGTCCTTCCAATATATGCAAGAACTTGACAGGAAATCGCCTTTTATAACTAGAACTAGAAGAAGTATTACCGTGAAATCTTTTAGCCATGGTGCAATCTGATCAGGTTCTATGTTAGCTTTGAGATATTTCTGACCATCAGTTGTCTGTATAATAAGAAGAGGTGCCTGATCCTCTGTAAGCCCAAAGTACTGCCACCGAGATTCAGAAACATTTATGCATCAAATATTACCATTATCTTCAAAAATAGAAAATAAATGAATAAAGATATATGGAAAAGTGACTACCTGGAAGGCACCTTGACTGGCTTCAAGATCGCCTAACAGAAAGCTTATGCCTTTCCCTTTGTATAGCACAGCAATATCCTTATAATTTGACTGGAAAGCGCCAAGCTCTTTGCTGAAGTTCACAAAAAGCATGGCCTGTACAATTGAATTACTTTAAGCCAACACTCAAACGTCAAAGGTAACAAAATAGGAACTTATGACGAAAAGTTTGCATTGCTACTAATATCACAAAACTGCACAAAGTTTGTTCCCTGATGATACATCAATTATCATAGGAGGTTACAGAAGAGAATCAAAGCAGCAATAACAACTAAAATTACAACTATAAATGTAAAAAATTTCTGAACGCTGCTGAGAACAAGATTAGGAGATGAGTTGGAACACAATCTCAACAATAAGTGAAAGAATCTTGACAATAAGAGAAAATAGTATTCTAGCAGTGATCATATTAAATAGCGGAAACCTCTACAAAAATATATGTTCAAAGAAAGAGTTCTTATTCAATTAGCGCACATTCTAAAAGAAAAACAATAATTCTAAAATGATACAATAATATCACAATATCCACAAATTAATGCGCTACACATTCTCCATGAGCATTATCTTGCAATCCAGTCCGCTTGTCTTTAAAACTAAATCCTATGACCACTAAAAGAGTTCAAAACTTGATACTGAGTATTTGATCTCAAAAATGACATCAGAAGCTTGAAGTGCATAGGAGTCAGTAAAAAAAGGCCACTTGTAAAATTATTCCCTCGATGCAGATCATACAGAGGTTAGCCTAGGATAAATATAATGTTTCATTTGAAGTAGTCGTGCTCAAGTACATAAATTGGAAAAGACTACGTGCCAATGTAAACCATAATCATAATTATGCATGGTCGAGGCTTGGAGAAAAAGAATTAAGTACCTTAGCATTGGGACTCTCAAAGAATTTGTTCACGTATGGATTATTGCTCGGGTCATTGTCAAAAGTAGTCAAAAGAGGAATGGTGGCTTCTTCAATAAATTTCTCCATTGCATCAACTTGAAAATCCTGAAATTATCATCGCAGGCCAATGTTACTGACAAAAAACCAAAAAGGAGAATAGCTTCCAAAGTTTAAAAAAAAAAAAATTGACTGGAAATATAAAGGGAAGTTTAAGCAGTACATGGAAATCAACAAACAGTTCATCGAACGGCTTAAGCAAGCGAAGAGTTGGCTTGTTGACCAATTCACCACGAGGGAGGAGCTTGGCATCAAGAGTGTGACTAAAATCATAGTCAGCCCGCAACTTTTCTGCTAATGTCATAAAACTTTCAAATTCTTCCCCAGAGAATTTTTGAAACACCCCAACCTAAAAGAATAGATCCATGTGTTTAACAAAGAAACAGAGATAGAATACTGGGAAAAGAGAGGTATCTACTTACAACATAAATCTTTTTCTCATCCGCAAGATTGGCAGCATCTTCCACTGATTTGATTTCAGTAGATGAAGGACCAACTTGTTTCTTCAAGTAATCAACAATACCATCTGCCTCACGAGGACCTTTGTATTCCTGAATGTTCTTTCCTCCATTTCTTAAGATCTTAATAGTGGGGAAACCTTGAATCTCAAATTGAGAAGCTAGTTCCCTGTTTGCATCATCATTTGCGTCGAATTTTGCCAGAACTATTGGAGGGTCATGGCTGCTCAGTATTGATGCAGCTTTTTCATACTAATAATAAATCAAGAAGAAATGGATACAAAGTCATTAGAAAGATAACATAGAAACACGAATGTGCTCAACAGTGTTAAAAGGAACAAATAAAATATGGTGAAAACTCCTTGTCACAGTGCAGAAAGATTACTCTACCTCTGGGGCAAGTGCCTTACAGTGCCCACACCTGGGGAGGGAGGAAAAGATAATTAATTAGAGGAACTCAATACAATCAGTTCTAGTAGGTAAATTCAGTATCACAAGTATAATACAGTAAAAAACTAATTATAGCATTATACCAAATGGAAAAAATTAAGATCTAATTGAAAACTTATATATCTACATTTCAACTTTCATTGAACTCTGAATCCATCGTCAGATGAAGAATTAGGCCAAAAATTAGGATATATTATGGGGGATATCAAACCCGTGGAAGATAAACTAATGGGCTTGCATAAAAATTCTCATAGAGTCGAGAATGGAAAGGCTTTCATGAATCAGTAACTGCATACCCAAAAAAAAAAAAAAATCTCGTGAATGTAGCATTTTTATCCAAAAGAAAGGTAAAGAATCATCAATCGCATATTTGGAAAAATTCAATCTACACAAAAGCAGACACCCAAAAACATATGTGCGTGCAAATCTAGCAAATTTGAGCAAAATCACATTGAGATAATCAGCTTACCGTCAACAGACTCAAACGGAAACAATAAAATTAAAAAATCAGAACTACACAATTAGTGACGAAAAATGTACAAATCCTAGTGCAGAAAATAACACGGATCGAAATTACTGAATCCCATCTTCAGCTCAGACAGGGTGAAGAACGATCTAAACTTTCCATTTTCCACATAAATAATAAATAAAGCAAAAATTAATATCACTGTAGCATAAAATCCATTAAGAAAACATGAAAATCACAATTACAAAAATCACACGCATCTATATACATACCAAGGAGCATAGAATTCAACGATGATGAAATTGTGATTGGACACAGTATCCGAGAAGTTGGAATGATCTAAAGTCAACACCTTCTCCCCTTCCTCTGCTGCAAATGCTGATACATTGAACAACACCAAAAGAGAGACAGAAATCATTAAAACGCCACTCCAAACCCTAGTTTCCATAGTTATACACATTCTCTCTGGACAAAGGAGATTTGTCTTTACACAGAATCGCTTAGACTGTTGAATGACAAATGCAGGATGAGGAGGAGGGATTATATACTAGTGGTTCAATGATACTACGTCGATAGGTGACATGGCAATGGGCGATTGGATGGTGGGACGTAGAGATCGCCTTCAGGTCATGCACAATGTAGAGAGAGATTTAAGGAATCTAATTGGGATTATGTCCTAAAATAGTGAGTTAAAGAAAGATTATTTAAGAAAGTGGTTTTATGAGAAATGAATTTTTTTTAGAATATATAATTAAAAAGTAGGAAAAAGAACAAGTCAACTTGCAAAATAATTTCATTGATAATGTACAGTAGAAAATGAGAGTCGAATTATAAGTGAGTTTGAGAACAAGTGCTTTGAAAAAAATCAATTTCAAACAAGAGTTTGGTGTGTTTGAGTCACATTATTTTGGAATAATGTATTTTAGAAGAGTATTATTATTTATCCTCATTGGGGTTACAAACATAGTGTATGTGACGTTAATGTAGCATTAAATGATATGTGAAATTAAATCTATCATTTAGAGCCGGGGATGAATAACATTACTCATTCTAGAATAGTAAATTGATGAAAAATTTGTGGTTGAAAAAGAAAGAGAATTTATTGATGTGATGGAAAATATTATTTTATTAAAGAAAGTGTTGTTGAAAACGAGTAAAAGAATGAAAATGAAAATTTTAATGTGTACCGAACACGAGCTTTTTGGAATTACTTTTTTTTTTCCTTCCAAGAAACAAAACTCTACAAAAAAAATAATTAATCACAAAATAAATAGAAAGTGAAACTTTGAATTGCTCTTACACATATCTTATTTGAAATCAAATTGGGAGTGTTACGACCCTTTCGAAGATGGTCGAGTTGATGGAGCAAGTAAATGCGGAAACAGAATGTCATGAGTTCGAATCCCCTGCCAACACTTTCTCGGTCGAGTCCGTCACACCGGGCTTGCCTAGTGCGGTTTACATCTCCCGTGTGATTTGCGAGTTACTGCACATTGAGCGAGATTTACCCAGTGCCCACTCACGGGTAGCAGCTGTGGGTTCCTACGTTAAAAAAAATTGGGAGTGTTATGACAAATTTCACTTACGTAGGCATTGAAGAGCATTGTGAACATATTAGAAGTTGTCACAACAAATTATTTGAGAGTTGTATTCCTTTGATTTGAGGGTTTTACACAACAACAAGGTTAGTTAAAAATTGAATACATGGGACCCAAGTCCTTGTCCCTCTTGATCAACCAACAAAAACGACTCGTCGATGCATGACAATTTGTCTGCAATACTCGTGACTCATTTATCCGATTTATCCACCATACAAGTTTGCTTTTGACTATTTTTAGATTCATAATTAGAAAATGAGGGCATGTTTGGGTCAGATTAAAATCTGATTTTAATTTAAGTCAAAGTCAAACAATTAATATCAATCACGTCTTTCATAGGTCACATATCTTTTCAACCACACATTTCAAAAACTTTTATCACAATCCACTAAAAATCTGAATTTAATCCACATGAAACACCCTTTGAATATTGTATCTTGACTCTTGTGAGGCAGTTTCGGGTTTTGGTATTGTCACAATTTTTTTCTGTCGTTGAGAGTAAATTCTCTATTTATTCAATGGTCATGTAGTTTACATCTTTTGGGTTGCCTTGAAAAATAGGAGTTCAACGCATATTTGATTCAACTAAAAAAATCTATTAAAAGCTAAGTCAAAATTAACAACTAACTTTTAACCACACATTTCATGAGATTCACAATTTTCGACTCACATTCCATCAACTTTTATCAGAATTCAATAAAAATCATATTTTGATCTAAATTAGTCTAAAGGCTATATTTTTATTTTTATTTTTCATATTTTTGTCGTCAGTACCATGTTGTTTATTAACTAATCCAATGTAGTCTACATGAAGCTATCATTTCTTTACCATCTCTTTTTCGTGCAAGTTCGCTCGCATGGGTCGGTAAAGAATATTGTTTCTTGACTTCTTCCTATTACTTTAATGCAACTTTGCTCATCAACTCTTAAGAATTGTATCATTTATATTCATTCAGATCACACATTCAGAATGGATCTCCTCTTTGCATTATTTTCATATCCAATGGAAGTTAGATCTTCATCTTCATGTGAAGAGTCAACATTTTCAAGTTTGAATTTCATAGTAAAGAAATGTAATCAGATGAACAAAGCGACTAGACATTTGGGTCCCGTTCGGTAGGGATTAAAATCCAATTAAAATTGAAAATATGGTCATTATTGGGTTCTACTCGTCTAATAAAAAGTCAACAATAATAGCTGATTTTTCAATTTTAGTCTGATTTTAATCATTACCGAACGGGCCCCATCTCAGCTCGAAATAACGGAACGATCATTGGGCATCTTTTCATATCCAAGTGTAATGAATTGAAATTCCATCTAAACGTGTTAAATTTGTTAACCTGCAACGAAAAACACAAGAAAGTAAACTTTTGTATAACTACGGGATGTCAATTGCAGCTTTTTACAGAAGAGAAAATTACACCATTAAAGTCTCTAACTTACGATCTCAATAATAATCTGTCATCAATAGACCATGAAAATAACCCCTCAAAAAAATGACACACTATGTACACTAAAGACGTTTCGTATATCGTGTAATGCATTGTGACAAACCATATGCAATCGATGATTTGTCACAGCAAATATTTGTTCATAATATATCTCATCAAAATATTCACAGCAAATTATCAAAAATTTCAACACATTTTTCAATACATAGTTTAAGAAACTCATTGTATCTCAATATTTTGCAACAATGTAAGTTAGAACATAATATGGAAGGAAAAAAGGCTGCAAAATAATTTTGGGGAGAGGATTTTATTCCATATGGAATCTATAAGAAAAAAATTCGACGTTTGACGTTCAATAAATTCAATCTCCCAAGTTTCATTTTTGACTCATTTTTGTGGAATTTTGTTTTAAAAGATTTTAAAAATTTCCCTTTTTGTGGATTCACTTTCCATGAATAACATTGCCCAAATTTCCAGTATTTTGGGAACGAAATCTTTGTTCTTTTGTTTGGAGGAAAATTTCCCAAAATAACAAAGGAGATCTTCTTCCAAGTCAAAAACTAATACATATTACGAGAAACCCATTTGGTATCAATTTTCGAGATAAAACTTGCCGTTGGTGGAAATTAAAATTAAATTTGTAATATATTTTGATAAAAGTTGATGAAATATATAGTTAAAAAGTTATGGGTCCAATGAAATATATGATTAACAGTAATTGTTGATTTTGATTAAAATTTAAATTTTAATCCTATCGAACATGAGCTTAGTTTATACCTTTTGAAGCTAAATATAATTAAAAGTATTTTTTTAATCTAATTAAGCTAGAGAGTAAATTTGTATTTTCATGCCAACTTAATTAGAGCCTGTTTGGTACCGATTAAAATTGAAAAGATAGTCGTTATTGGGTCTCACTCGTCTAATAAAAGTCAACAATAACGACTAATATATATATATATATATATATCGTGTTTGATAAATATTATTTAGGAAAGAATGTATTTTAAATAGTGATATAATGGAAAATATTATTTTATTGAAAAATTTATGGTTGAAAATGAGAGAATGTGTGTCAAAAACTAGTAACATTAAAAGTAAGTTAAAAATTTATTTAAATTATTAAGCAAAATTTTGAAATTATTTTTTACTGATAAAAGCAAATTGAGTGCGTGTCGAAATATGCGGATAATAATATAGAACTTCTACGGATAACTTATAAGCAATACCAAACAAGCATGATGATAATTTTAAGAAGAAATCAAGAAACTGAAAGGTAGAAATAGTAACACATTTGTCCATGTCACTCATTGCTTAACAGTTAACACTTGACACCACAAAAACTGAGACTGATAATTCAGATTCGGTAAAAAGAGAGATTCTTTAACAGATGGTAAAGCAAAACTGGCCTCTTAACAAATTAAAGTGATTTGAAGTTGTTAAAGAGCAGCAAGAGTTAGATCTCTCACTCTGTTACCCATTTCATACTATTTATCGTGTGTACTGTCCGAGGTTCGTTTCTTCGAAATTTTCCTTTTTATTCCTTTTATGGATACGATAAAGGTTTCGAAAATTTTAGATTTTCTGTTATTAAAACTGTAATGCTTTTAATTTCGCCTTTTTTCTCGATGCCAAAATTTGTATTCCCTGCTGGGTATGCTGTGATTGATTTTTTGGTTGATGTTATCCATGCTCAATTGCGGAGAATTCTGCTACGTTTTGATATGGCGATATGTTTCACTTTTCATCAATTGTGGGGATTTTTTATTTTTTTGGAAAGTATTGTTTATATCAGATTGTTGTTCTTTATTAAAACCCAACTGCAACCATTGAGAGGGGAACTATTTGTGGTGAATTCGCTAATATATTTAAGTCTCTTCGCGTGTAGTTTTTGCTCAGCAGCTTCAGAAATCAGATTGGAATTATTGAATTTGTTCCAGCTTCCAATCCAGCATTTCTACACTTTGTGATGATAAGATTTTGCTAAAACGCCAGGATTGCATAATTTAGATTAGACTACCTAACTCTAAAGCCTACGGGCTTATCAAATGTTTAGAACTGATTTCGGTATGACTTTCTTCAGATTTTCTGTGTATAACGGTCCTCTATCAGATGGATTGAGCAATATACCAAAAATGCTGGACAAGTTGAAGGTTTACGAAAATCATAAATGAAGTCTATAATTTTCTAATACAAAGTAGGTGAGATGCTTGTATAGTTCAAAATTCTCAAATTGTGTCATCCCATGAGACCCTTCTTGTGGTTTCGGAAACTTTGGTTTGTTGAAATGACAACATACACATAATTCTGACAGCTGGTAACAATTTTTCTTTCAAGTAAACCACGATCATCTTTTACATCAATGACAACCATTATTGAAGTGAGTGAAACGTTTAGGATGAGACATACTTGCAAATAAATTGAGTTTATAATGCTCTTATGGGCTGGTTTCTTCAAAGGCAGATGTTAATATTCTGATGCGATTGAAACTAGTATAAACTGATAGGTTTCTTATGCCAAATAGAATGTGTTAGGAAGCAACTGTCTATTTATCCCCAATTTAAAATGGCAAACTTGCATATATAAGAAGCCCCAGTTATCAACACATAATTCCATCTGGACATTTCTATCGCTAATTTCAGAGACAAAACCTTGTAAATCAACATATTTTCTTGAATTGTTTTGGTATAAAATGGCATGAATCAAGAAACCAGCTCCCATCAGCAAATTGATGTTACAAGTAATGGAATGAGAATAGATGGTCAGAAGAGTCCAGTAGAGTTGATACATCATCTTCTAATTAGCATTAAGTTTTTTTTTTTTTGATGTTGTACAAAACCTTCTAAATCAACATATTTTCTTGAATTGGTAGAAAATGGCATGAATCAAGAAACCAGCTCCCATCGGCAAATTGATGTTACAAGTAATGGAATGAGAATGGATGGTCAGAAGAGTCCAGTAGAGTTGATACATCATCTTCTAATTAGCATTAAGTTTTTTTTATTGATGTTGTATTGTCTAATAATTTTGTAAATTTAACATTCAAATTAATTCACCTGTTCACTAGTTTTAAACTTTGTACCAGATTATTTTAAGTTTTTGAAAATTTGGAATTACATTATTTACTGCAATGATGGTATAAGAATTTGCAATGCTGATGCAGCTTCCTCCTCGCCCTTTTTTGTGCACATTTTTTTTTCTTTTGGTGGAACAGTGGTGGGAGGATGGGAATAGATGCTCTCTGATTTTATTTGACATATGTGACTTTGATGGATGGTAGATAATATTACCAGGTGGATATATGCTTGATTCCAGAAAAGGACTCAGGCTCTAAATTTCTTAATTTTTTGCTCCTTTTACAACCACATAGTAACAGAGAATCTGGTTGTCAGCCAACGTAGCATTAAAGAGAAGTTTGGAGGTAATCAAGTCTAGATATTATTTGTCACTCCTAATATACATCAAAAGCCAATAGCGATTCCCTATTGTTCCACACATTTCATATTTTAAACACTTAAATTGGAATATATTTTGATGCTTTCCATCTTGATATTTGTGATCAGGAATTTTGCTCCATTCTCATAAGTTTTTTAAACAACTGGTATTGGCTGAGACAAACTGCATGTTCTAAATGCACAAGTTCCAGCATGATGGATGAGAAAACTTCACATCAAACTGGTGAAGTCCATGAGGAAGGTTGTTTACCTATTGAAAATGAAGAGTCGAGATCTTACACTGTCTCACGTCATAGTGTAGACAAGGAGGCGGGTTTGGCAACTTGTCGAGTATGTCAATGCGTTAAATCTGATGGAAGGGGTGATGCTGCACTGGGATTTTTGGGTATTTTTCCACCATCTTGTGATGTAAATAATAGCAATGCTGAGGTCAAACCTAATTCCAAAGTCCTCTTAAAAAGTGCGGAAAATGATTCTGGTTACAGAAACGATGAAAAAGGTTCTGGCTTCGTTGAATTTATTAGCCCGGATGGTGAAGTTTTCGTTTGCAGCTCTGATATAGAGATCGGTTATGATAAAGACAGGCTAATTGAGCTCGGGTGTGCTTGCAAAAACGACCTTGCTCTAGCACATTATGCTTGTGCACTGAAGTGGTTTATCAACCATGGATCAACCGTCTGCGAAATTTGTGGTTGTGTGACAAAAAACATAAGATCTGCAGACTTTAAAAAAGTCTTGAGTGCTTTGAAGGAGTATGAAGCATTGAGGGAAAGGATTGTGAATGGGGAGCCTAATCCTGCACCACTGCCAACAAATTTCGGTGTGGATCCTGATGCTGTTGCTGCAATTCGAAGACAAAGGCTAAGTGAAATTTCATCGTGGTTTAATCTGCATAGCAACTCTTCAACTGTGTCCCAGGTGGTTAGTGAACCACCTACTAATATTGTCACGGAAGAAGGTGCCTCTGCAGAAAATGCTGCAACCAAATGGGCTGTAGAAGGCACTGGGATCTTGCTTGCGACTGGCCTTTTGACTGTTACTCTTGCATGGTTTATTGCCCCTCGTGTTGGAAAGGTAATTGGAGTTTCTTCTTTTCTGACATACATTTAGGAACTTTTGCTATTACCTTATCTGATTTTCATGTAGTTCCTTGCTAGGAAGCACAGATATGGACACAAGTGTCGGATATGACCCGACATGGATACGCTGACACGCAATATTTTTAAAAAAGTGCCAATGCAACACGTCTGGACATGCAGAATAAAGTTATATTTTTTTTTCTGTTTTTATTATTTATAATGTAAAGATTCTTTTTTAAAAAAATATATAAAAAAATTCAAGCATATCTACAATGTACTTCCCAACTTGTCGTACAAGCGTTCCTGAAGTACAAGACCAAAAAATAACTTGACATGCCACCTGGGGTTGTCGACTCGTGTCAACGACGTGTTGGTGTCATGTCATTGTATTTCCTAGCGTGTCGGTGACTTGTTCAACTATACAAAAAATAATTTGGACACATCACTAGGTGTTTTTGACATGTCGGTGTCGTGTGGTGTCAAAGGGCAATGTGTCGACGATGTGTCTACTGCATAAATCAAATAAATAATTTGGCAAACCTCTTGTCGTTTTCGACATGTGTCGGTGATGTGTTGGTGTCCGTCTTGTATTGGACTCAGCTTGGCAGGCCAGAGAGGGTGTCGGTTGATTATGGGTTCCTTTATTTGCTAATTTTTTTTCTTCCCATAATTATGACTTTTAATGCTTGTTCTCACATGAGGTAGCCACTAAATGATTGATGGGTGAGTTTTCTCTGAAAAACATGAGTAGAATGTGTATATATCGTAATTTTAAGAAGGGGAAGGATGCCTGCAGACTCTAAAGTCTCTGTCTAAATTCAATGCTATGCAAGTACAAGTATGCATCTATGACTCTGAATTTTCCCAAGTGCATATGTGGTGTGGTTATGTGAGAGATAGAGAGCTCTAAAGTGGTTGAAAAGCTTAATAACTATGGTTTATCACGTATGTGCAAATTGCCATAAGATATTCTTAACATATTATTGATGCACGAAGTACTGTTGCCCTTCCACAATTGCGGTAAAATGAAACATACCACATGCTATTGTAGAGTCAAGTGCCTCGTGTGATAGCTGAAACTTGAAAGAGATAAGCCACTATTAGTAACTTTTTCCTGCTATATGAACTTGAAGAGTTGAATTAGCCCTCTTGATTTAGCCCCCGTTTGAAAACTCTTTATTTCTAATACTTATTTTCAACTACATATTAACGCAATAAAATATTTTACACATAAACCCAAAAAAATTTCTTACTTTTTAACCGCATAGTCTCCAAAAAAATGACTATTCAAAACATAATTTCCCTCAATTTCTCTTTATAATGGCCATCGAACAGGGGCTTAGTAAATTGACTTTTGAATTCAGAGATATTAAGCTTTACTAGGCCATTGTCCTGTCCCACTGTTACATTTGTCTAAGGAGCTGTATCTAGGACTGATAGTATCTTTTGGTGTCATCGAAATAGGATTGATGTACTGCGAGAAGTTAAAAGAAAATATAAGAAAGGCCATTGTTTCTTGTTCTTAGTATTGCATGCATAAATATTTTTATTTTTATATAAGCTTTTGAAGCAACATCATTATGTGGGCTATGAAAGAGTTCTGAATCTAATCGTTCTAGATAGAAGGTGAACTGTAGCCAAGAGGGAGGACTGAGACTTGCCACGAATACAAGTTTACAATACAAAGTCTTCTACCTATTGAGAATACCACTTATGACTCAAAACTAAAGGAAAGATAATAATACGTATGCAATCCATTGTACTATATCAAACAAGGCCTCACGTATCAATTATTGAATCAATTTAAATTAGCCCCAGTAGAGTTGTTTTATTGTGTTACCTGTGCAAGACAAAGGTTTATATATGATTTTTTATCAACAATATCAACTGCCAAAGAGACTACTTAAATCAACTAATGGTGAAAGAAATTGTCATTTTGTATTACGAGTTGCGTGTTAGATTGTGTATTCTCATTTTACAAATTCTTTTCCTTGTGTATTAATTGCTACTCTCACTGTGATTTAGCTGACCAACTTTTCTTCTGCAGAAAACTGCCAAAAATGGTCTTCACATTCTTCTTGGTGGAATTTGTGCTTTGACAGTTGTTATTTTCTTTCGCTTTGTAAGTTCTACAGTACTTATTTTCATATGCTCTCTTGTCTTGAAAATTCAGATTAGATTGGATGGTTTTAATTATGTAGAATTCACAAAGACTACTGAGATCGAGAAACCATGAAGGTGGGATGCATAGCACAGTGAAGAGTGTTTGAAATACTCAACTCTCTTTTTTCTGATATTTTTAAATATTTTGTGCTTCGGTTTCTGATTTCAAATCTTCTTTGGAATCGTTAACCGATGTGCACTGTTTCATGTATTCTGTTCCCTGTATTTCTGTTTATGTTTTTATAAATTTTTAAATAGAAAATGGACGCATATGAATGCAGAAATCCAAGAATGTTATTTCTGTCAATAGCGAATATGTAGAGCACATGGTAGTTACTCAGCACTAAACATTTCTCGTGGTATGGTCCTCAGTTTCTCTGTCCACTCCTTTGAAAAATCCAACAAGTAAATTAAGTGTTTATATAATTTTTTCTTACTTTCCTTTATGGCTAAAGATTGAAGAAGATAATATATCATTGAAACCAAAGAATTCAGTGATCCAATGTGATATATAATGGTGCAAGCAAACTGAGGTAACCCTACACGGATATGATTAGCTTTTAGCATTTTTTCACTGAAAATATTTTACTTAAAAATGTGTAGAATATAGAAAAGGTTGAATGCTATTTGGATGGGAAAGGAATAGAGTTTTCTTGGTATTCAAGTGTGTTCATTGCTCATCTTTCACTGACAGTTTTGAAGTTTTTGCGATGCATCTATTTTGGTAATTTAGTAGTTGAAGTAAAGCTAGTGAATTTTTAAGGTTTTGTTTCATTCTGTTTTTCAAATATGCAACACGTTACTTTGTTGTAATTGTCTAATTTAGTTCTCTCTTTGATATCTATTATAGTTTTCCATTTTCTGTCTTTTGTGGCCTTGGTACTTGTTAGTTTGATTCCTTCCCTTTAATATACCCAGTCTTTGCTTATAATTCTGTAAACTGGTGCATATATTTTGTCAGGCTGTACTTATAAGTTTGATGAGCATTGCATTAAACATTCATCTTTTAAGTCCCCTAAAATTTCTGCATTTTGAGCCGTCATGCTGGCCTTTAGGTTTTGAAATTTGGTGACATCGTGTTTGTTTTTATCTCAGTTCTTGGATTTAATTTTCCCTCATGCAGTTTGTGCTGACAAAAATCAAGTATGGACCTGCACGATATTGGGCAATTTTGTTCGTCTTCTGGTTTCTTGTGTTTGGGATATGGGCGTCAAGAACCCACGGTGCTCATGCAACATGATTCCTTTTCCTTTTTAAAGAGAACTCGATGCACATATCCAGTATTTTCTTGAGCCGATTTATCTGTCAGTTAAGTGAAATAGTACTTTATATAGGCGTATTTGGTGAAAATATGATTTGTGTATGGTTTGTTGTACTTGCTCGTTCATAGATCAAGCTTCTAGTAGGAGGTTTGGGGGCTGTCGAATTATAAACTTGTGTTAGTTATTACTATAATGTTGTTGAAGATGACTTATTTCTATGTATGAGAATTTTATTTGATTTTTTTTAACACTATATTACATATCCTTTCAATTTAATAGCCGAATTTCATTCCAGTATATGGTTATATCTAAATTATGTCTTCTGGAAATTAGAAATCTCTTTTTCCTGCTGTGACCATTCTAATTTGTCTAGAATTGTACATACGAAATACAAGGTGACTTTTACTAGAAAAAAAACTCAGATCCCTTTTCGATTTTCTTGTAGTGGGAGATGCATTAAGAGAAAAATGACTTACCTGTAAATGATACAGTGTTTACCTTGTCATGTAAGCTTGCTAAAAGCTTAACTAATCATTTGAATGTTAGCTTCAACATGTTCTCTCACGTGGAGAGATTCAAGTTGAAAACCCGAGTTCAAGTCTCTACTTCTATTGAGTATTGTGTAAATATATCGAAAATAAATTTGACAATGCATGTAAGGATCGTGTTGAAGACAAGATTATATTAACACAGCATCTCCCTATCTTCAGCTTATTCAGTGGCTAGGAGATGGAGAGGGGAAATTTACCCCAAGTCCCCAAGCTTGTGAGATGGATCATGTAAATACCAGGTTGTCTGAAAATGATATAACCTCAGTCGAAAACATGTACTGCGATGCAAGTGAAAACTGTACATACATACATGGTAGCGACTACGAAGATCAATATTGATGCCTGGGGTTTAATTTACAGCAACAGTTATCGTATTTTTTACAAGCTAAACAGTTATACTACAACAGCGATCATCAGGATTTATAACGACGTGCTTTATACAAGCTAAACAGATGTGCTATTAGGCCTTATTTGATAACACTTATTTTTCTTGGAACTTCAAAAAACAATTCCATTTCCATGCAAAACAAGTGGGAAAAGTTTTTTTTCAAGTTCTGCCATTAATTTTATTTTATTTTATTATTATTATTATTTTTGGCAATGTTAACAGATTTCATAACCAATTGTAAAAAAAAAAAATCATTTTAATAGACAATTTCCATATAAAACGAAGTCAAAATGAACACTAAACTTTGATAAAAAAAAATAGTGAAAAAATAATTTTCGAACAAATTTGTTTTTTTTTTTATAACTTTTTTGCAATGTTAACAAATTTTATAACCAATTGTTAAAATAAATAAAAATCATTTTAATTAACAATTTCCATGTAAAATAAAGTCAAACGTGAACAAAAAGATCCAAAATTTTAAAAATTTTCCGGGTGAAAAATTATATCAATCAAACACACTTAATTACAATTCCCAGTAAAACAATTTCTAGAAAAATCTTTTCCCTGTAAAACATTTTTTTTCCACCAATTTTTCACCCTTGCAATCAAACGGACCCTTAGTCTAATCCTTAAATCGCTTTACAAGATTCCTTGTCGCGTAGTAATGCTCTACCCCACCTTAGTGATTCGCCAATTTCCCTTGGGCCTCGTACAGCAGATTGTATGTTGAAATAAAGGCAGCTCAAGAAAATCAATTCATCTTCTTCGCCAATTGATCAGAGGCCAGTTGGATTTCATGCTGCCAAGCTCTGGGATCTTGATTCCATGAGTGTACCTGTTTACAAAAATAACTATGTATTTAGTATATTGTGCTAAGATTTGATATACTACTCAGACAACATACAAAATAACGAATAAGATTTTAACATATTTTTCTTCTTTAATCTTGTTGAGCCTTGTCTAGTCTAGCATTCCAAACATGTCACAACATCTTTAAAATTACTGGTTGGACTAACTTACACTGTTTATACGGTCTTGATTTGTCATGGAAGAAAATATTTTTAGTCATGGGAGATCTGGATCGAGAAAAAAGATAACAGACTATGTCCTATACATACCCAACAGAAAGTGCAACTATTTCTTCTGCCATTTCTCTTAAATCTAATCAAATACGATTAAAGTTGGAATGCAAATATATTTGAAAAATCTCCTACCCAACTCATTTTCTAATATTTATATATAGTAAGAGTAGAGAAAATAACGACATGGTCGATCCAGTAGCAGAAATTCTGTTAATATCTTTCGCAATTTCCAAGCAATCAAATATTGTGTTCATGTGCCTTATCATTCTAACTTTCAGAAATTTCCGTAGAAAACCACGCAGTCTGCTGAAATAACTATATATTTCTTCTCTCAGTTCAGCCTCTTTTAGGCCTCCCCAAGACAGGAAGCTTAATTATGATCAGAGAGCTCCCATAGCAAAGAATAAAAATGCGAAATGCGAGACGCGTTACTGATGTTCCTCCACTCAGCCTCCCTTGGTAGAGTGAGATTGTTCCAGATGTACTAAACTTTATCTTCAACAACTAATATTATAAACCTGATCAATCAATCAAAACCAACACCTTTCTTTACCTTCATGAACTAATACTACGATTGTCTTGCGGTGTGTTTGTGAGTGAGGAATCCAAAACTAGGTAGGATTGGAACTGCTGATGCAACTTTTCACATGGTTTAAACTTACATTCTAAATAAAAATCAACTGCATCAAGGAGACCCTTCTACGGGGAAAGGAATATCACAAGTTATAACACTAAAGAAAGGTAGATCCATCTTACATAAGTTGCTTGTAATGACATTCCAAGAACAAATGCCTAAATAATCTCAGCAGAACTTCTCCAAATTGTTGCAAATTCAAGTGATACTTTCAATGCTTAAAAATGCGAGAAAAAAAAAAGAGCTAAATTTTCATAGGCTCGTGTTTGAGTCACATTATTTTGGAAGAATGTATTTTGGAACAGTAGATTGACGGAGAACGTGTGGTTGAAAAAGAAGGAAAAGTTATTGATGCGATGAAAAATATTTTTTTATTGAAAAATGTGTAGTGAAAATTAGCAAAAGAATGAAAATGAAAATTTTAATATATACCAAAAGGGGGTTAAATACTTCTACCAGCAAAAACAATTAGCGCCATAAACATAAAAAAGAAACAAACTGAAGAACAAAAATTATGAAAATTGAAACACCAACCTTATTAGTCTAGGCAAGATAAAAAACATCATCAGTCACCAGAAGAATGTACTGCACAATCCTCAAAGGCAGGTTCGTGAAATCCAATGGAGGCAACCTTAATTCCCTAACCCTACAACACTTTTCAACATCTCCATTTCCATTGGGAAGATCTATAATGTTACACATTTTATTGGTACCCACCTTTCTATACAAGTACACCGGCCTATCCACAGAATCTTGGAAAGATTGGTTATTAGTATTAGTCTTGAAAAGGGTCCATCCCATTCCAAGCAGAGCCTTAGAAAACCCATCCATTGAGTGTATTCTCTCGCCAGTGATTCTAGAAAACAAACAACTTGAGGTGCAATCCCAGTTGTTATTGTTCAAAGACTCGATTTTTTCAAGTGGGCTGTGATTATTTTTCAAGAAAACCAGCTTGAAGAAGCCTCTGGACAGATTGACAAAGAGGCGCAAGTGGGAGATGGACGCTGTGGTCAGAGATGGGAATGGCAATGGAGCGGCGTCGTTTCCCAATGACCATGAACACGATGGCCATGAGAAGATGATGTGTGAGAGAGATGGGTTTGGGTGAAGATCCATGCCAATTTCTCTGGCAAGTTTGGCTAATCTGTATGTGTCTTCTACAAATTCTTGGGTGGGGTTGAAAAGCATTAGTGGGATTTTGGTTCTCGATTTGGGGATAATACTGCTATTGAAATTAGTATCATCGACATCTTCATAGTGATTATTGTGATTAAAGAAAAACTGATTTTGGGGAAGAAGAAGAGGGTTGGTATCAGAAAGAACCAGTGAGCGAGCCAGCTTCAATGGCAGCATCCTCGCCCTCTCTCTCCCTCAAGATGCAAATTTTACTTATTTTTATGTTCTTATTTTAGAAAGAAGAATTTCAACATTTGAGCTCCCAAAAGACGAGTTTTATTTGAGCACAAAAGGGGACACACGATTTTAGTTCAAACTTCAGAAAACAAGAGCACGAGAACAAATGAGAGGTCATCTATACTACTTGGAGTTTGATTCTTGAGAAAATGAAACTAGAGCACATTACAAATTAAATAACAAATAAAAAAAGAAAATGATTGTTCTTATATACATGTTTACTTGATTGATCATTTTTTATTTCTTTTAAACGTTTTAAAGAATGCTACTTAGCCCCTGTTTGTTGAGCATTATCTCTTCCTTTTTAGACAAAATCTAACCGTTGCAAATCAAATCAAGCCACCATTTTTTACTATTTCTCTCACAACTGGGACCCATACATAGCCCAACGATCATGTTTTTTCTACTCAGGGGCTAAATAATGCACCCCAAACAAAAGCTTAAATCTTATTATATGCAGTTCAGATTTTATTTTTTGTTCACGATTTGAGGCATTTCCTTCCATCCAGGTAGATAAAGAACCTTTTTTTTTTTCTTTTGAAAAATTTTAAGCTGTTAGAAAGAGATCAAATCAATTTGTTTACTAATAAATTGTAATGTAGTTCAAAATTAAATAACAAATGAAAAAAGAAAATGATTGTTCTTATATACATGTTTACTCGATCATTTTTTCTCTTAAAACGTTTTAATGAATGCTACCTGAATTTTACTATATGTAATTCAAATTTTACTTTTCATGCATTCCCTTCCATCCATGTAGATTATGATCCATTTCTTCGAAAAGTTTAAGACGTTAGATAGAGAAACGATTTGTTTACATTTTTCCATCAAAAATGCTTGGACACTGCTCGTGAATGTCCAAGCAGAGTATTGAATGTAGTACACCATCAAAACTCAAAAGGGACAATAGTAAAGCCATATGGAAGTGTGAATTCTTGACTTTGCTGTCATTGCCTAATCTGCAGAGCAAACACACTCTTGCCCCTGCCCTCAACACAGGTTACAGAAGGAATTTGGTTCATATATATTTACAGAGGAATATCAGTATGCTACAATAAATACCAGATCAAGAAAAAAAAAACAAAATAAAACTAATACTCGATCCTGATCGAATACGAATATTGTAATTTGTACCGTCACGCACACAAATAATACTCTGTGCATTGATTATGACTACGAGCTAAATTAGCCAATCTCCACGGCTCGTCCCAACTGATCCTCGAATTCAAGTAACCGGATCCACCACCAAGATGCTACACTGGATTGCATCACTGGTCTTCTTGTTACACTGACCATCTCCTATTAGTGAAACATCATTCTCATAAACATATTGTTCTTCTGTCCATCCTTGACTTTTTCCTTACTTTTTTTTTCCCGAAAATATATGGGCATGTTTGGTGACAGAACTGGACACATACTATTCAGTGAAGTCGAGTTCATCTACCTTGGCAAACATGTCATCGTTAGGACGTACATGATTGGACTCTACATCTAATTAGAAGGGCTCCTGCGTGTACATGAACACATTATCGAACAAAGAAAACTGATCATTGTACTGCATTTGAGAAGTGAAAGGATCATATTGGAAGTCATCCTTGTAATTAAGCTGATAATCAAGGGGTTTCTCGAAGCCATTCCATGTTGGTACGCTTTGGACTTCCTTATCGCCCATGAACTCGGGTGATAACGCATGCTCAGAGCTACTCGAGTCAGTATGTAACTTGAGGACTGATTCGGACGCTTCAGAATGCAAGTAGTTATTCTTCACTAATTGCGGTTCTAGGGCCGGCTGAACTTGTGTTACCTTCCCATTATATATGAAACCATCCAATTTCGGTTTCTGCTCTTCACTATCTGAAAATTGCAATGTCTTCTGATCAACATTGTAATGCTTTTCAAGAGTCCCTTTCTTGTTGTATAGTCGGCACAACACCCAATCATCAAGCTGCCATAGCACAAGAAATAAGAATATTAATGCCTTGTGTGTCAGGTATGCAGTATTGGACAAAATTGAACAGAACAAATAACCATAAACCGAGCTGCTACGAGATATAATTTCGGATTGCCAATCAAAAAGTTACAATTTCTGCTCCTAAAAGTTCAAGAAATCAAAGAATGATTAGAGTTAGTACCCTCAAATTGTTTTTCTTCCCGGCAGATCTGTCGACATTGGCTAGGCGGTATTCATGCATAATCCAGTTGGTTTTGACACCTCTGGGAGCTTTCCCAGCATAGAACACCAAAGCCTTCTTTATACCCTGTGGCTTTGGCTTCCCCACCGGCTTATCAGCTCCGGTGGCCTTCCAGTACCCCGTCCGAGCCGCTCGGTTGGGCCGTGAACCATTTGGGTACTTCCGGTCTCTTGGAGAAAAGAAGTACCACTCTTTTTCACCATACAAAGCCATACCTGTTTTTCACAATTAATAATGTTTAGATATCAAATAAACTCCATTCAATTCCAAAATTATTCCTCATAACTTGAAAGGAAAAAATGTGGCACAATGATGCAATGGCTAATTGGGCTTCTCTATGCTAGCCCAACTGGAAATGAAACCCAGCCCACTGTCTATCTATTTTCTTGTTTGCAAAATGTGTTGGTCCTTTTGTGCTGAAATCGTGTTTCCTCTTTACTTAACTCCTTGGACGCCTGTGATGTCACCACGTGTCGCCTCCAACACCGTTGGATAGGTGACTGTAGAGTGACTCACTTAAAAGGGGGTCATTAGGGTTTGAGGGTGGTTCGTTCGGTTTCTAGATCTTTCATCCTCTCTCTCTCTGGCTGCGCCCTTTTCTTCTCTTCTTCGAGTTCTCTTCTTCTTCTACAGAAATCACTCTGATTTCTGGTGCTTTCCTTCGACTGTATGTAATCTTGAGTGATTTACTTAGTTGAACCTTGGTTCTTGTGTGAACCGTGTGTTGGATTAGAAGGAACATCTGTCTTGTGTGATATATAAGCCAAGTCTGAGTGTCCATCCCTGTAATCTCTACCTTGGGGCTTGATTTGTGTTCTGTAGTGGCTACTCTTGAAGATTGACAAGCCAAATCTGGAAGATCGAAACCTGTGGGGTTTTCGGCCACACTATAAGCTACGGTTCTTTCTTGTGTTACAAATTTATTGTGTTAAATTTGTACAACCTGTTAGTGTTTATGATTTCAGTCTTATTGATTGTATTCGAATATTGAAGTGCGATATATACTTTACAGTTTACTTATGTTCAGTTCCTACTTTTGCACATGTATGTTTGTTGATTGTTTTGAGCTAATCAGTGTATCTCCTCCCTACAGTGGTATCAGAGCGTTTGGAAGGAGATCTTGATGCTTGGTGTGATCGATCTTGACACTGATAGTACATTGAACTTCACTGCGTGTTTTTTCTCAAACCCTAGTTAAAGGGGCTTTGGTGAGATCTGACCATTACTTGAATTTTTTCAAGATTAATCAAGTTGTATAACTGTATTGCGTGTTCTGAATTAATTGGGACTCTGACATTGTGTGGTTATACCATCTTGATTGGTTTCTACTGCCTTGTTAGGATTTTTGTCTGTGTTGAATATTTTCTGTTCATATAGACTACCTGACTTGTGTTTTTAAAAACCTGAATCTCTGACTCCTTGTAATACCTTTGTCCAGAAACCGTGAGTTGTCTGGAATCTGAGGGTTACCTGGATCACAGTTAGGATTCTTGATAATCTTGATTTCAGAAAAACATCCCTGCAGTATTACTTTAGTTTAATTGATATCTGTATGTGGTTTTCTGCCTCTGTACAATTTGGTTTGTACTTGCTTTGGTTATATTGTGAATAGTCTGAAATAATTCTGAACTTGCAATCTGTGTTCTCTCTGATGCACCTTGAGTGTTGATACTTGACTGATCCACATTGCAAGTCTTTGAGTGGTGTCTGATTGATCTGCATACATTCTTCTTCATTCAAAATGGCAAAATTTGAAATGGAAGTTTTTAATGGCAAAGGAGACTTTAGTCTCTGGCGCCAGAAAATGAGAGCTCTTTTACTTCAACAAAAATGTGCTAAAGCCATTGATGAGTCATGGCCTACTGATCTTGAATCTAGTAAAGTAACTGAACAAGATGAAACTGCATGGAGTACTGTTTTCTTGCATTTATCTGACAATGTGATTAGAGAAATTGGTGAGACTAAGACTACTGCTGAATTGTGGAAAAAATTGGAGAAAACTTATTTGAATAAAGCTATGCCAAATAAAGTTTATCTCCTAAAACAGTTTTTTGGTTTTAAACTGGATTCATCTCTTGACCTAGATGCTAATATTGATAGATTCAACAGATTAACCCGTGACCTAACCAACTGTGACGAGAAACTCTCAGATGGACAGTTGGCTGTTTTATTGAATTCCATTGGTGACAAATATAAAGATGTTAAAAATGCCATTGAATATGGGAGGGACACTCTAACTGTTGATGTAATTGTTAATGCTTTAAGAACAAAAGAGTTAGAGTTAAAATCTGACAAGAGGGAATCTGTTAGTGGTGTTAGTTTAATGATGAAGTCCAGATCTAATCCCAAACATGGTAATTTCAATAAGAAATTTGGACATAAGAATAAGGGCAACTTTAAGGACAAAAATAAAATGAATAGCAAAGGAAAGAAATGTTTCTATTGCCTTGAAGAAGGTCATTTTATTAAAGACTGTCCAAAAAGACTATTTGACTCCAAAAATAGGTCTAAAAATGATGGTGGAGCTGCTTTGGCTTATAATGATTCTAATGTTGATGAAGTTTATATGGTTGTTAACAGTCCACCCTGTCAAGAGTGGATTCTTGACTCCGGTTGTACCTACCATATGTGTCCTAATAAAGATTTCTTTACTGATTTTGAAAATGTAACTGGTGGTAAGGTTTTAATGGGTAATCACATGGCATGTCAAGTAAAAGGTGTTGGAACTATCACTTTAAATTTAAAAGGAAATAAGAAATTGATTCTTGAAAAGGCTAGATATGTTCCTGATCTAAAAAGAAACCTGATTTCCTTAGGGGTGTTAGATGACCTTAACTTTGACATTGTGATCAAAAAGGGTTACATTAAAATCTTGAGGAGCTCCCAGCTGATTGTTGAAGCTCCCAAGAAACATGGGCTTTACATTTTACAAACTGAAAATTTTCTTGAATCCACTTCAGCAGTAATCTCAGTCCCAAATGATAAATCACAAATATGGCACAAAAGATTGGGCCACATTAGTGATAAAGGTCTACAGATTTTGAAAAATCAGGGTGTTTTTGGTAAAGATAACATTGAAAAATTGAGTTTTTGTGACTACTGCATTTTAGGAAAGCATAATAGATTACCTTTCCTACCTGGAATGCATAAATCTGTCTCCATACTTGAATATTTGCATGCTGATCTGTGGGGGCCAGCAACTGTGAGTACACATTCTGGTTTTAAATATTATTTGCTTGTCATTGATGATTTTTCAAGAAAAAATTGGGTTTTTTTGTTAAAATCAAAATCTGACACATTTAATGTTTTTAAAGAATGGAAACTTTTAATTGAGAATCAAACTGATAAGAAAATTAAAGTTTTGAGGACTGATAATGGTTTGGAATTTTGCAATTATGAGTTTGATGAAATGTGCAAATTATCTGGTATGTTAAGACATAGAACAGTCACACACACACCACAACAAAATGGCTTGGCTGAAAGAATGAATCGTACTATTCTTGATAAAGTGAGATGCATGTTGTTGTGTTCTGGCCTGCCTAAAATTTTTTGGGGTGAAGCAGTTAAGACTGCTAGTTATCTGATTAATAGATGCCCTTCTAGTGCTATAGACTTTAAGATCCCCGAGGAAAAATGGAGAGCCAAACCTGTTGACTTTAGTAACTTGAGGGTTTTTGGGTGTGCAGCCTTTGCACACCAAACTGAAGGCAAATTGGAACCTAGAGCCCTTAAGTGTGTGTTTTTGGGCTATGGGGAAGGGGTTAAAGGCTATAGACTATGGGTGAGAGAGCTTAAAGGCTATAAGGTCATTATAAGTAGAAATGTGGTATTTAATGAGGATGACCTGCCCTGTTTCAAGTCTGGACAGCAACCTGCAGACCTTTTAGAGACCTCTGAACAATCTGAAAATGTGGGAAATAGGGTTGAAATTGAGGTGGAGCAATCTGGGGAGGGTTCTGACCAAACTGCCCATCAAAATGGTGAAGAACCTGAAGCTGAAATTGAACCTATTGAGGTTATAGAGGCTGATTTAGAGCCTGAACAATCCCTGGCTGATTACCAACTTGTTAGGGATAGGGAGAGAAGGACCATTAGACCTCCTTCTAGGTTTGAAAATGATGTTTCCTTGCTGTCCTATCATGATATGATTGAAGAAGAACCCGAATCCTATGAGGAAGCTTTGAGTAGCAAAGACTCCAAACAATGGCTTGCAGCCATGCAAGATGAGATGGAGTCCCTCAACAAAAATAAGACATGGGTTTTGGTAAAGAGACCGGAGGGTAAGAGGGTTGTGGATTGTAAATGGATTTTTAAAATAAAAAGGGGTGAACAAAGTGAGAATGACATAAGATACAAAGCCCGTTTGGTAGCAAAAGGTTTTACTCAAAAAGAAGGGGTTGATTTCAATGAAATTTTTTCACCCGTAGTAAAATTTACTACAGTTCGTGTCATTCTTGCTTTGGCTACTCAATTTAATTGGGAGTTGGACCAATTAGATGTAAAAACTGCTTTTCTAAATGGAGACTTAGATGAAACCATTTACATGAAACAACCTAGAGGTTTTGAAGTGAACAAGAAAGCTGACTTAGTATGCCTTCTTAAGAAATCCCTATACGGCTTAAAACAAGCTCCAAGACAATGGTATAAAAAATTTGATAACTTTGTTCTTGGACTTGGGTTTAAGAGGAGTAACTTCGATACTTGTCTTTATTGTAAGGGTCAAGGTGGAGCTAATTCCCTTTACCTACTCCTCTATGTGGATGACATGATATTAGCAAGTCATGACATAAAGGAGATTGAGGAAATTAAAGACAAACTAAAATCTGAATTTGAAATGAAGGACTTAGGTCCGGTTAGAAAGATTTTAGGTATGAAAGTTAAGAGAGATAGAAGAGAAGGCACACTAAGTCTTAGTCAAAAATCCTATATTTTAAAATTACTTAGCAAGTTTTCTATGGCTGAATCCAAGAGTGTTAGTGTCCCCTTGGCTAATCATTTTAAACTATCAAATGATTTTTGTCCTAAAACTAAAGAAGAGTTTGAAAGAATGGCTAATGTGCCTTACCCAAATGCAACTGGATCTGTAATGTATCTCATGGTGTGTTCTAGACCCGATTTGGCATATTCTATAAGTGTTTTAAGTAGATATATGTCAAATCCAGGTGAAGTACATTGGGAAGCCATGAAGTGGCTTCTTAGATACATTAAGGGGACCTCAAACTTAGGGATTCAGTTTAGAAAACAAGCTGAAGGTGTTATTTTAAAGGGGTTTACTGATTCTGATTATGCAGGTGATAGAGATAATAGAAAATCTACTTCTTCATATATGTATACTTTGTGTAATTCTTGCATAAGCTGGAAATCCCAGCTTCAAAAGATTGTGGCCTTGTCTTCAACTGAGGCTGAATACATTGCAGCCACCGATGCCATCAAAGAAGGAATTTGGTTAAAAGGGTTACTTAATGAATTTGGTTTTATTAAAGAAGTTGTTCTTTATTCTGATAGCCAATCTGCAATTCATTTAAGTAGAAATCCTGTTTTTCATAATAGATCAAAGCATGTTGATGTTAGATTTCACTTTATTAGAGATGTTATTTCACAAGGTGTTGTGAAACTTGAAAAAATATCTACTAATTACAACCCTGCTGATGTAGGCACTAAAGTACTGCCCTTAAACAAATTCTTGGATTGCTTGACCTTGCTGAATGTGGGTCCATGCTGAGTTATGGATGCTGGAATCTGTACTGATGATATATGTGTATTTGGTAACCACTATTGATGTATAAATCATTGTACCAAGGTGGAGTATGAAAGGAAAAAATGTGGCACAATGATGCAATGGCTAATTGGGCTTCTCTATGCTAGCCCAACTGGAAATGAAACCCAGCCCACTGTCTATCTATTTTCTTGTTTGCAAAATGTGTTGGTCCTTTTGTGCTGAAATTGTGTTTCCTCTTTACTTAACTCCTTGGACGCCTGTGATGTCACCACGTGTCGCCTCCAACACCGTTGGATAGGTGACTGTAGAGTGACTCACTTAAAAGGGGGTCATTAGGGTTTGAGGGTGGTTCGTTCGGTTTCTAGATCTTTCATCCTCTCTCTCTCTGGCTGCGCCCTTTTCTTCTCTTCTTCGAGTTCTCTTCTTCTTCTACAGAAATCACTCTGATTTCTGGTGCTTTCCTTCGACTGTATGTAATCTTGAGTGATTTACTTAGTTGAACCTTGGTTCTTGTGTGAACCGTGTGTTGGATTAGAAGGAACATCTGTCTTGTGTGATATATAAGCCAAGTCTGAGTGTCCATCCCTGTAATCTCTACCTTGGGGCTTGATTTGTGTTCTGTAGTGGCTACTCTTGAAGATTGACAAGCCAAATCTGGAAGATCGAAACCTGTGGGGTTTTCGGCCACACTATAAGCTACGGTTCTTTCTTGTGTTACAAATTTATTGTGTTAAATTTGTACAACCTGTTAGTGTTTATGATTTCAGTCTTATTGATTGTATTCGAATATTGAAGTGCGATATATACTTTACAGTTTACTTATGTTCAGTTCCTACTTTTGCACATGTATGTTTGTTGATTGTTTTGAGCTAATCAGTGTATCTCCTCCCTACATAACTATTTACCAAGATTTATATCATTCTGATTCTTGAAAAAACTAAAATTAAATATCATATAAAACCAATAAGAAATTGAAAGAAAACCCAGAAACAGAAAAGGAAAAAAAAAAAAAGTACCAGGAAGATCCCAAGGGTCAAATTTATAAAGGTCGAGGTCAGCTATAATCGGGACGGCGATTGGCTGCCCGGCACATTTACGGCAGAGATAATGCGCCACGAGCTCCTCATCCGTCGGATGGAACCGAAACCCCGCCGGTAAATTCAACTGTTGATCACCACTGTCCATTCGCCTTTTCTCTTAAAACTCTCTCTGATTTTCTCAAAGTTTCCGAAGTGAAAAGGCTGTCTGAATTCTGAAACGTATAATTTGGAACCTCAATGTTCCTTTATATAAGCAGCGCATGTACTGTGTTTCTCGTGGGGTATTGCATTTTTTGTCCCCGTATGAAAATTCACAAAACAGATATTTGCGTGGCGGGGGGCTGCGGTTGGTGGGGGTGCTGGTGGAAGATATCGACAACTAATCATGGGATGCCACGTGGAAGAGATGTCACTGCTTCCGTCACTGGCAATTGGGAAAGTCGGCGAGACTGGGTTGGCTGAGAATATCAGTAAAGCGAATCAAGTAACAAATCCAACCCTACTTCAGTTCACACAATTGTCGCGAGTCACGACCCAATTGTAATTTCAAGATCGTCGACTCGCAATCGATAAAGTTTGACAGTATAATAGATAAAATTAATTTTAATTGCTTTTAAGTTTTTTTGGTGGAAAAATGAATTTCAGGTTTTGGTTTGAATTTTTTTATATTATTTATTTATTATAATTTATTTTTTTTACAATGAAAATAAATTTCATAACTAATTGTAAAAAAAAATCACTTTAATGAACAATTTTCATGTAAAACGAAACCAAACGAACACTAAATTTTGATGAAAAAATGGTGAAAAAATAGTTTTCGAGCAAACTTTTTTTTTTTTTTTTTTAACTTTTTGGCAATGGTAACAAATTTCATAACTAATTATTAAAAAAAATAACTTTAATTAACAATTTTCATGTAAAATGAAGCCAAACATGAACAAAAAAATCCAAAATTTTAAAAAAAATTCGGGTGAAAAATTATATCAATCAAACACACTTAGCCCATGTTTGATACGCTCATACACATTAAAATTTTCATTTTCATTCTTCTACTCATTTTCAACCACACATTCTTCAATAAAATAATATTTTCCATCACATTAATAGCTTTTCCTTCATTTTCAACCACACATTCTTCAATAAAATAATATTTTCCATCACATTAATAGCTTTTCCTTCATTTTCAACCACACATTCTCTATTAACTTACTATTCCAAAATACATTCTTTCAAAATAATGTGACTCAAACACACCCTTAATTACAATTCCCTAGAAAAAAAGTTCTAGAAAATTATTTTCTCTGAAATTCATTTTTTTTCCACCCATTTTCCACCCTAGCAATCAAACGGGCCCTTAGATCAAAACTTCTTGATCATTGATACTATACAGTATACGGACACAAGCTTGATAGCTTACATCAAATCGGAAAAGGTATACTTCTTCTGGATTTTTAACATTTTTAATAGTGTGACATTCGTGTTTCCAAGTTACTATTGTTATATTGTTGTCCTTAACCTCTTGAAACAATGAGCCTATGTCCTTGGCTAAATGAAAAAGTTTAAGTGAACATTAAATAATCGTTTGACACCATGTCAAGGTAAATTGTACAAGATGGTTTCTTTTATTCCAAAACAATGCGCTAACCCCTCTCTACTACATCCCATAAGCCAGCCGCATCAGTTCCTGTTTGTTTCTCATTTTCTGTGCAAAAGTAAAAAATGTGACCGTTGCCTTTAAAAAGTGACCGCTACCATTGAAAATATGTGAGTAACAAGTCAATTGTTGCAGTTGGATGTGGTCCACTAACTGTTGGATTTCTTCTATAAATGAAGAATTAATAGGAAATAAACAGGGGGTTTCTTCCCATGATGTTGAGGACGACTTCAACTTGCATTTAAAACACATACTATTTGATAAAAACTATCACCATTCATGAATTGTTTTTTGTTTAGGCACGGACATAAATGTTTCAATTTGAAAATGCTAAAAGATATGAAAACAATAAATAGTACGTTGAGAACATAAATGTCACACTAGAAAAGATCGAGGACCTTTGGTGAAATCAAAAAGAAAAAGTGAAATATGGTAGAATGCTTGGACTATTTTTGGGCAAGGATTTTATTGACACGTCATTACGGTATGATGGCGTCATCCACTTTACGTATTTTACGTGGACATTTATCAATTAGATAAATGTTTTTGTCAAAATTAATTAGTGGTTGGCGGCTGGATTTTACAATTTCTTCCCATTTTTATATATGTTTTGACATTGAACCATTTGGGCTTGAAGAAAAATATGGTCCTGTTAGGGATTCATATCCTCATTTTGAACTTGCACGACAAAATTAGATTTTGTCAAGATTTAAATTTTTAGTAAATTTGGATAAAAGTTAATAATATATATGATTAAAAAAATTAATAAAAGTTCTAAGTCCACATGTGTTGTTGCATAATTTTAATCACAAAATGGAATTTACTCTTAAGTTATAGAAATGCCGGTATCAAGGTTTGGATTCTAATTGAGGTGGTGGTGGTGTGCAGAGGAGGGTTTGGGGTTTCTTTGTTGGGAGGATGATTGTGGTTGTGGTCGAGATGATGATGATGATGAAGATGGAGGTTGTAATTTTTTATGTTGTTTTTTAGGTATTTTTGTGGTGGATTTTGAGGTGGTGGTAGTATTGACGATGGTGGTATAGGTGGTGGTTAAGGTACTGGTTTTGGATTGAGCTGGATTTGAATAAATATTGTTTGTAACTAATAAATTGGGTTAATCTATAACCAATAAATAATTTGTGACCAATATAATAGATAATTTGTGACATTGATGCAATGACTTGTGATTTGTTCACAATGACATGTAACTTGATAACATATCATGTCTTCGTGTAATTGTTACATGTCAAAGACCAAATAGAATTGGTCATAGATCACTGATTTTATATTCATAAGTCAATATGAATTGGTCATATATAGTTTACAGGTTACGAGTTACCATTCACAAATTATATATCATATTATTAGGTCACATATTTTCACATGTCAATATTAATTGATCACATGTTACATGTCATGTTATGAAGAAGATGATCAGTCGCCGATAATATCTGTACATTTTATCTTTCCTTCGACGAAATTATTTGGATGCCGGTGATTGTGAGAGTGAATGCTGGCGAGTGGTAGACGTCAATGATTGTGAGAGAATATTGTGGCGGGATGGATGCCATGACTGGTCGGATTGGAGAGAAATTAATATTATTTTATAAATAGTTGTTTATTTAATTAACTAGGTGTTAGTTTATATTTAATAGTTTTGTTTAAGAATTAATTTGTTATTAATAAATATGTAATTTTTTTGGTTAATTAAATAATTAATGATGTAATGTTTATATAATTGATAAATAATTAAATAAAGTGCTTCTCGCTGTTATTTCCAACCCAAAATCACAAACAGAAAACTCAAAGTATGTTAAGGGGTAAGAAGATGAGTTTACTTAGGCTTCATTGGATTCTCATTAATGTAGAATGAGAATGAAAAATATAGCCGTTATTGGACCCCACACAAGAGATAGAAATTCAAAATTGATAGATTAATGTGATGGATAACGGTCATATTTTTCATTTTTATGAGTTTTTAATGAGAAACAAACGGAGACTTAAACTTTTGTCATGGCTTAAGTCTTTACTCTTTTTTAAGTAATAATACAATTCATTTTATCGCTAAAGTATTATATGTATTACGATAATATATATATATCATGTGTTAGACTTAGTATTGGTAAGTGACGGGTAAATTTTCGAGAACGAAAATATTTTAAGGGTGTGAGAATGTAATACCCCAAAAATTTTCATAAAATATAATTCAATTTTTATATACTATATTTTAATATTTTGAAAGTTAGGGACTAAATGATACATTTATCAAATTATATTTTATTTGTGTCAAATATTTAGATATTGATGGAGTTATCGTAAATATATGAATATTGGTCTCGTTGGATAAATCGTAATTAGATATATAAATCAGATTCGAGAAAAAGTCGATTCGAATAAGTTAGCTCCAAGATATTTTAGTTTGAAGGAATTATCAAAAATTCATTTATTATTATTATTATTATTATAATAATTTTGAAAGTAGGGGGTGGTGAAAAAAGATTTTCCGTTAAAAACAAGAAATTCCGTTAGTTTTTCCGTTAAATCAAGAAATTCCGTTAGTTTTTCCGTTAAACCAACAAATTCCGTTAAATAGACACTTTTTATATATAAGAAAGATAAAATGTAATTACCACTTGATTTTTGAAAATTTAAACTTATTCCCTTAAATTTGCACAGGCTTATGAGTTTTTCCTTTTAAAGATATAGTACAATTTGATCAAATCCATGGGCAGATCTAATTGAGCTGGTCCGAGTGTCACGGGCTACAGCTGTGCTTAAGCCCCGTGTTGTAAATATTCATTTAATTCGTAAAATAGATAGAAAATAGAAAAGAAAAAGTATGATTCTGGAGCCAAATAACGTCTACTCCCGTTATTTGGGTTTTTGTCCCGAAGTCTATTATAGGGGGTATTGGTCTTTCAAAACTATTTCAAGCTTACTAGTGTTTTCCCCCTTCACTAGCCATTTGTAATTTCCTGCTTTCGTCTATTGTAATGTCTTGCTTTTTAGCAATCAATGATCAAGTTTTTCCATCATGTTCAATTTCATGTTGCAAGCTTTCTTAAAATTGTAAACAAAATTTACTTTCGTCCCGACGCGACCGAGGAATAGGCTGAAGGTAGTCTAGCGGAGCAGACTACTACCGCACGGTGTCCCTTTCTGTGCTAAGAAAAGGTTATCCGTGAAAGTTGGTATCAGAGCTGCGGCTCAAGATCTCGTTAAGAAAGCGATGGAAACTGACCCAATTTCCTCGAACACCACGGAGGTGGTTGATGTTCAAAAGAGGAACACCCGACAGCGTTTGGAGGCGCTAGAGGTGACAAACACTAGGTTGTGTTTTGCCATGGAGAACCTCGGGGATAAGGCCGAGGCGGCACAGACGGAAAATCGGGAATTACGCATCCAACTGGATGAATGCCAAGAGGCATGCGCAGCTATGACTGAAGCTGTTGCTATCATACCTGAGTTGCAAGATGAGATGGGAGCGTGAGAACTCAGTTACTAGTTTTTCAGCGCGCGATTGGCAACGGACAAGCCATCGCACATGAGCCAGTGCATAGGCTCAGAATTCCAGAACCGTGTACCTACGGAGGTGCACGTGATGCTAAAGAAGTTGAGAACTTCTTATTCGACATGGAACAATACTTTCTTGCGGCGTCGATCAGGGACGAAGCGAGAAAGGTCACTACAGCTACCATGTATCTGAGTGGAGATGCAAAGCTATGGTGGCGAACGAAGTATGTTGACATTCAAGCCAACAGAATTCGAATAGATTCTTGGGATCTGCTCAAGGAAGCTATCAGATCTCAGTTCTTCCCAGAGAACGTGGAATATGAGGCACGTCGGGCCTTACGGGAACTGAGACACACAAGCTCCATCAGGGAGTATGTGAAGGCCTTCTCGGGGCATATGCTGAATATCAGAGATATGTCAGAGAAGGATAAGCTATTCACCTTCATGGAAGGTTTGAAACCGTGGATGCGCACGGAACTTCAGAGACAGAAGGTCACTGATTAAGCACGGCTATGGGAGCTGCCGAATGTGCAAGCGACTATCAACCCGAGTCGAGAGAGGATCGACCTTCGGGAAATAGTCAGTCTGTTCAAGGTGGAAGGAGACCTTACAGACCCAGCTCGAACTCAAATGGGGGAGAGCGTTACTCTCAGAATAGGGGAGGACCCTATCAAGGCAACCGCCAGAGTAACTCACCGAGGAAACATCACAACAGCCGTCAAGGAAACCATAACGGCAGTTCCAGTTCTGACTGGAATCATGGAAAAGCAAAGGAGGGCAGATCTGATGTCGCTCCTAGATTGAAATGCTTTCTATGTGAAGGACCTCACCGGGTGGCTGAGTGTCCTCAGAAACGGATGGTGAATGCATACTGTCAACTAGCAACTGGGGGCTCAAGTTCGAAGCAAAATACCCCACAAGCTAGCTGCCGTAGTGACACCGACTCCGAAGGAAACGAGGATGTAATTGGTGCACTCTCGTATTCGTGCAATACACTATTGCACCGAACACCAATAGGGACGTCGGTCCCTCAAGAGAACCGAAGATTGAAGAATCGAAGGCTCGCACTTGCAAGGCTAAAGGCCTAATGCACATTGATGTAAGGATAAATGGAAAGCCAATCAGGGCTATGGTGGACACTGGTGCCACGCACAATTACCTCGTAAGTTCCGAAGTAGAGCGGCTCGGACTTGCTCTGGAGAGAGGTAAGGGGAAAGTCAAGGCGATCAACTCTGTTGCTCAACCAATAGCGGGAATAGCACAATCTGTGCCGATCAAAGTAGGTCCGTTCGAAGGAAGGACAAATTTGTCGGTAGTTCAGATGGATGACTTCAAGCTGATTCTCGGATTGGAATATCTGCGGGATACAAACACAGCAGTGTTGCCGCATTCTGACTCACTTATAATGATGGGGAGCAAACCATTCATTATTCCCACACAGGCTGGGAAAACTGGCGAGAAAGGGGTCTCAGCCATGCAATACGGTAAAGGTGTCAAGAGGAATGAACCATTATTCTTATGTTCTCTTCGAACAGAGGAAATTGAAAAGACAACTGGCTCACTGGAGCCCCTTTCCATCCTGAATGAATCAGTCGAAAGTGGATCGACGAACTACATCAGTGGATTGCCAAGAGTTGAAGACTTTGGCACTATCATCATCGGGATGGATTGTTCATCTAAAGATACAACGTTCAACACAGCGCCCAAGTATGTATCAGCCGAAGAGACAGCTCAACTCTTCTTGAAGCCTATTATCAAATACTGGGGATCGCCTACTGTCAATAATCGAGATTCTCGATTCATCGGCACACCTTGGACCAAGTTGTTCAAACTTCTTGGTTCAACTTTGAGCAAAAATGCTACTATTCACCGAAGATCAGACGGACAGACAAAGCAGTTCAATTCTATGCTGGGAGACTATTTTCAGCACTTTACCTCTGCTTCGCATGAAATTCGGGTGAAACTCTCGGATGTGGCTCAGATGTGTTTCAATGTTCAAAATAGCTCTTCTCCAGATGAGAGTCCTTTTGAAATTTCTACTGGCCAACAACCGTTACTCCTCCATACTGCAGATACTGATCAGAAACAGTACTTGAAGTCTGCAGATTTGAAGCAACCAGTTCTTAAAGTGAAACTACCAGAGATGAAGGTTGCTGAAAAGATTCTTGGCTACCAAACTACTCAAGTTTCAAGGAAACATCTTCAAGAGTACTTGGTCAAATGGACCGGATGCAACAGTGAGAAGAATACTCAATGGCTCCGAGGACATCGCCAAATCAAATGGGGGAGAATGTCACGGGCTGCAGCTGTGCTTAAGCCCCGTGTTGTAAATATTCATTTAATTCGTAAAATAGATAGAAAATAGAAAAGAAAAAGTATGATTCTGGAGCCAAATAACGTCTACTCCCGTTATTTGGGTTTTTGTCCCGAAGTCTATTATAGGGGGTATTGGTCTTTCAAAACTATTTCAAGCTTACTAGTGTTTTCCCCCTGCACTAGCCATTTGTAATTTCCTGCTTTCGTCTATTGTAATGTCTTGCTTTTTAGCAATCAATGATCAAGTTTTTCCATCATGTTCAATTTCATGTTGCAAGCTTTCTTAAAATTGTAATCAAAATTTACTTTCGTCCCGACGCGACCGAGGAATAGGCGGAAGGTAGTCTAGCGGAGCAGACTACTGCCGCACGGTGTCCCTTTCTGTGCTAAGAAAAGGTTACCCGTGAAACCGAGCCTTAATCCGTGACCAAATTTAATTGCTGTCCGTGTGCAAATTTCATGCTCATTTTCCCAAGTCTACAGCCATAAAATCCAAACCATGAGTTAAGTTCTAACTCAAAAGTGAGCAGCTTTCTACAGCCATAAATACATTTCATGATGATGTGGTCATTATTTTATACCCGAGCATGAGGACGTAGAAATGACCGTGCTCTGGATTACGAGGCTGCAGTCCTCGGGGTTTATAGGTGATCGGGATATATGTCCTCGAGGACATACTTACCGGATCGCTCCAAAAGACACAACGGGAGTCCTCGGGCTTGTATGTGGTCGGGGTATTCACTTGGGCTGCCCGTGATCAAACATCACCTATCATTATTCACTAGAATTCCTCACCCTACAACAATGTCCCATCGAAGGAATCCTAAGTCGCAAAGGAGTCATTTCTTTGGAAACAATCCTAACAAGGTAAGACTCCTACCGGGTTTCCAATACCTGTTCCTGCAACCACCCCGAAAAGTAAGGAGAGAAGTCATACTCGAACTCCACTACCTATCACTATAAATATGTTACCCCTATTCATTATTCAGGTATGTTTTTACACATTCTTTCCAGCATATATATATACTCTCCTTAACATCTCTCTGACTTAAGCATCGGAGGGGCGACGAGGCCAACCCTCGACGCCTTTGTTTCAGGTACCGGAAGATCTCGTTCGTGCTCGTTCTCGGTCGTCAAGCTCGGGAAGTCAGCAGGTACGATTTTTGGCAGCATCACATGATATTCGAATTTTTATCTTTACAACCATGTATTTTATTAACTTTTATTAAAATTTGTTAAAACTTTTATCAAAAAATTTATTAAATAAACACTAATGATGGGGGTGGAGAAGGGGGGGGGGGGTAGGGGAGATGATACCACTCACCAGATAGACTCACAAGCAACCCCGGCTAACTCAAATAGCTAAGATAAAATCAGTCATACCAAAGCAGCCATTGACCACAGAAAGCAATATGGCCCCTTTGTTTCCCTTTAAATCGGAATAGGATACACCCTTTTAGTTTGATTTTTCATACATAATGTTAAAAAAAAAAAAAAAAAAGATGACGTATTTTCGTATTAATCTTATGAATTGTATGTATGCATCTGGAGCGTTAAAAATGTCCGTCTTTAATAGCTTAAATTTGATTTATCGATTTTATCGTCAAGAAAATTATTACACTTTTTGACAAATATATGAATTTGCATGCACTACGAATGAGTGGATAACAAAACCTAGATAACACCTATATGTGGATCCCATTAAATCCCTATCTTTAATTACAAATGGGAATCATAATATTTGCGTACTAACACTGATTAATGAATTCTTTAAAGGTCTAAGTGCCATGAATTTGATAATCCACTTTTTTCTTTTTTCTTTTTTGGAAATTTAGCAGATATAGATGATACAGCCTACTTATGTTTGACCATTAATCTACTTTCTTATATATTATCACTTTCCTCGAACGTTCTTATTGTTCTAGACTTCTAGTGGCTGCTATACTGTTTTGAGTCTTAAGATTACATCATAATTTAACGTTAATATCTTTTGGGATATATTCAAAGGTCTATAGTTGAGTTTTCTTGAGCTAAATATTGTATCGTCTAAAGATATTTAAAATGACGTACTAAAGTCCCATTCGGTAGGTATTAAAATTGAAAATATGGTCATTATTGGGTCTCACTCGTCTAATAAAAGTCAACAATAACGGCTAGTTTTTCAATTTTAATCCCCTACCGAACAGACCCTAAATATATATTATTATCGTTGTGTGTATTTTCCAAAAAAAAAAACTTGGATTTTGCAAGATTAATTATAGCTTGTTTGAGCTTAAACTACAAGTAAAAACCCAACCTTGTAATTGTAATAGGAAGAACCCTAATGAAACTGCTGTTAGGAACCAAAATCACTAACCCTAAATTCTATTTTTTTAATCTCAACCTGGTTTTCTTCTTCGTTTCATACCCCATACTGAACAAAAAAAGGATCCATCCATGGCAATCGCTTGGAGCTTCGAAGGGATTGCTAGACATCAAGGCGGGACATATGAAAAATGAAGAACAAAAGGCGAAATAGGTGTTTGTGAGCTCGATTTGCAATTATATTTTATTAAACCCTTGTGGGTCATGTTTAGAAAAAAAAAAAAAAAAAAATTGGTCGTGTGGTTCCTTAAAACTAGTCGATGTGCAATTGTCTTAAATTGTGGTTTCAATTGGTTGCAATGAATCATGTTTGGAAAAGAATTGATGGTTCATTGCTAATAAGCGATGTGAAGTTTCCTGAATTGTGGCTTCAATTGATTGTGACGAATCATATTTCCCAAATGTCATTATGGAATTTCATGATAATTTTTGTGATTTTCACAATCTATAAAATTAGGTAACTAACTTTGCTTAATTATTCTAATTTATTTTTCCATTTAATTCGTTCAAAATGTGGCAGTGGCAATACTTTCCAGGATTCTTGTAATTTACAAGATTATTGTTGATTTTATTGCAAAATTGTAGGATATTAATGATTATTTGGTCTTATGAGAATACATATATAAATCATATGTACTCTAAAAGAGTTTATTCCACTCTGATTGTAATTTTCATTTTAAATCCTATAAATATGGGATCTTGTTTCTCAATAAAATACACACTTAGATTTTAACTCTCTATTCCTTCTCTTATATTTCTCTATTGTTTATTTAATTTTATAACACATTATCAGAACAAAGAAACTCATTCAAGATAGAGAGAAAATTTGAAATCAACACTGCAAAAAAATTGTAAAACCTAAAATGCATCCAACATCTATGATCAAAGTCTAGAGATGGCAATGGAGCGGGGCCTTAGACGGGGCCCCGTTTCCTGCCTCGTTTATTTTTTTATTTTTTTTTCAAAAATTTTCAGTTAACTATTTTTTTAAATTTGTTGTTAATTTTTTTTTTCTTGTTTCACGAGGAGGGTTCGGGGCGGGCCACCCCCTCCCCGCCCCGCCAACCCGTCGGTAATAGTTCTTATTTTATATTACCAATTTCTAATGAGAGGACTTTACCTTTTGTGTTGCAGGCCCCCACTCCAAATTTTAAGTTTTCCTCTAGTCACATCACGCATGTATTTGATGGAGGTGGAGGAACATTACTGGTGATTACGTCCAAGGAGCTTAGTGCACCGCAACGAGAATTGAAACCACGCTTGCTGGATGCGGGTTAAGGGAGGAAACGTTGGGTCGAGCCAACGATAATAAACAAAGGCGCTGCTTGGAAGGCAACCTAAGGGGAGTTCGTTCCTTTCTTTTGCTGTTTACTTTTGCATTTATATTTTAGTTAATTTTTGTCATTTTCTTTGCATTACCAGTCCATTGAGTACTTTCAGGCTTCATATCATTCTAGTTTATGTTGATTCACTGCATCATTTTTTTTAGTATCTTTTCATTTGACTTTCATATTTATGCATTGAGGAAATGCAAAATTTTAGTTGGGGGGGGGGGGGGGGGAGAGAGAGAGAGAGAGATATGTTGGATTTTTGTGAATTGCATGTGATTTGCATAAGTATCATGGAGTTTCAATTAAATCTGGGGTGAAACATTCGTCATTTTACTGTAATTTCTGCATGATTGTGTGTGCTAAAAAAAAAATCATTTATTTCCAATTTTTATCTTTTAGCATTAGATTATAATTATTATTTTGTGTGATTGTGTGGGTTTGATAACTATGTCGGCTATGATGTGATTATTGGAATATGTATCAGCCGTGAATAATTGGAATAGTGTGTTATCGAATAAGACTAAACCTGTTTATGTAAAATTTGACATTCTCTATGTACATTACTCATGTTTGGCATATTGAGTTAGTAATGTGGTTCATTATGTAGAGAATAGTTAAACGTAGTATCTAAACCCAAGTAACCTCTAATATATTACTCCATAATCCAACTATAGGTTAGTTTGGAGATGATTGAACTGTTACAATGGAATATTGAGATGAGTAGGGATTCCGTGCATGAAAATATTATGTGGATTGTCTACAACCTAATGAGATGAAAATGAGGTGGAAATTTTAAGTTAGAGGTTAGTTTTAGAAACTGGATGTCTAAAAGAAAATGATCATTGCACTAATCTGTGAGTACATAAAAAGCATCTTGTCGAGCTTATATAACTCGAGTGATTTAAGCTTATGAGGGTGATTTAAAATCTAGTATCCTATGGTCATCTGACTTGAGAGTCATTGACATAAAGCTCGCTATATGAGTTATATGGAAAGCAAATAAAAATATAAAACGTTGGTGAAGCTAGGGAGGAACTCTTTAGGAATTGGTGATTTCACATCTATTATTCCTGTATATTGGTATTCTCTTATTGAACAACTCTAGAATTTATAGTTTCTTTCCATGAATTTGTAATGAGATTGATTTAAATTTTATTAAATTAATCATAGATGCAATCACGCTTTTTCTATAGACGAATTGAAATATTTGTTGAATTATAATATCACGAATGTTATTGGTGGATCGTTTACTACTTTATGCTAGATGTATAAAGCTGCTCTTCTGATCTTATTCCAATACATGTATGCGTAATTGTGTTATATGGAAACTAGATTCTAGAATTATAATTGAAATTAAATTGATTTAATGGTTCATTCTTCTCATCTTGAATTAATTTTGAGATTGGCTTAATATTTATTATATTGGTCATAGAATTGCTCATGCTCTCTCTATAGATAGATTAAAATAATTACTTAGGTTTTAATATCAATTGTTTAAGTTTATTGGTGTGATTCTCTACTGCTTTATGCTTTAGTATATAGTCGATTTTGAATCTGATTTCGATAAACCACATGTGAACACTGCAATAGGAAGATTGACCATTAGGATCACGTTAGAATTAAAAGTCTTTAATTGTGTTATAAAACTGGAATAATTGATTTGATTGATCCGATCCTAAGGGTGGCAACGGTGCAGGCTGCCCCGCCCTCGACCCACCAAGAAATTTCCCACCCCGTTACCCGTTTAGGGTGGGGCGAGGCGAGGCGAGGCGGGGGACGGGTAGGGGCCCTTACCCTGTTTACTGTCCCGTTTAATTTTTAATTTTTTAATTTTTGATAATTTATATTATTTCCCTCATTCATTAGATTGAGATAAATAATTTTAGTTTCCATTTTCTATTAAAACTAATAAAATTTTTCATTTAAAGTATTGAATTCTTTAAAAAAAATAAAAAAAATATTAAACGGGGCGTGAGCGCCCGTTACCCGTTCTCGCCCCGAATTCGCCCAAGGGCATAATTTCCTACCCTGTCCCCGCCTCGAATACCCCGATTAAGCGGGTAATCCACGCCCTGTTCTGGGCGGGGCCCGCGGGTCGAATTTGTCAAATTTTTTTGTCATCCCTAGATCCGATTGAGGGAATTCTGATATTTTACTGTCTCAAATTATTGATTTTAATTTCACATTTCAAACATTAAATTTCAATATACATTGAAGAAAATAATTCATCTATTTTGATCTTTTGAGCATTCTTTCATCTCCATGTGGATACGACACTCCAAAACTGCACTACAACTATCGTGTTATTCTTTGGGCGTAATCAAAAGATCCTAGCATGAATGAATTGATTGATTGATCGATCGATTGATACCAACATGAGCTGTTGGATATACCACCATCGGCTGGACCCCAATCGTCTAAGATTCTATATAAAAAAACCCACACCCCGCACAGTAAAGGAGAATGTGAGTTTACACATCCAAGATAAGCTTTGATTCTCTATGCTACACTTAGATGACCAACTCCTTTTTTATGCACAAAGCAGTTATAATAACAACCTATTAAACTTTGTGGACTATTCCCTTCATTGATTCATCAATACAACCAGTAATTTGACTTGAGCATATTGCGATTCGATTTACAAAGACGTTATTTCCTAATTTTCTGTTGGCCACGTCATGAGACAATTTTTTGGGATCAACAGACTTCATAGCTGGTATGGTCAAAATTATGGCATTATGAAAATCTCACGGGTCATTCACGTGAGGAAACTTATTAAAGAAGTTAAATAAAGCAACATATATCTTTCTAATGGTTTAAACTTTTAGAAAGGTAGTGTTGTTCTCCTATCAGTGCTCGAAGTATTTGCACTACAAGTCATTTCATTAACTGATATCATTAAAATTGCACTAAATGATTTATTCCTGCATTGAATCACTTTTCCACCTTCGAAAGAAGATGAAAAAGGTTTTATTTTCATACATCATTCTAAGGAACCATATTCCCCCCATCTTGAAGACTAGGAAACTGAAGTGGCCATGGCTGCACATGAGATTTTAGTTCTCTCCATTCTCCTGCAAACAAATTGTAGCTTGAGTTTTTTGCTATAACATCTTTGGACACCTCCTTCCTGTCAATCATTCGGCTCGCATACTGTTCAAACATTTTGATTTTCTCCAGCAATAGCAAACGCCTTCCCTTGTCCATTTCAGATGCAACCTTATAAATAGAGTCTATTGCTTCCTCTACTCTTGCCCAAAAGCACGAATCTTGTGTTAAACCGGCAAATTTGCTCCGCGGACTATTTTCTTCCTCACCCACTTTTCTGTCTTTCCACCATTTGTCAAATATCTGAAACCTATTTTCCCTGCCATGCTCAATATAGTGGCCTTTCTTCTTGTGCATCCCGCTTCTATAATATTCAGCAATTTCCAGAGGTTCGACAAGGAGTTTGTAGAAGTGAGAAGCATTCACGTACTTTGCTAGCTTATGAAAATCATGAGGAAGTTGATTTGTTTCCACCATTTCGATCACTTTATCCCAAAACAGTGCAAGCCTAAGACGGTTCATATTAACTTTGCTGCCTCTCTTTGAAGCACCTCTCCGCTTGAATGAATCATAGTATCCCATCTGATCATCAGAATCATCGCAAAAATTTTTATACCACTCGATCTGAGCTCTAAGTGGCGTGATTTTTGACAAATCAACTGCGAGCTTAGCATTGTTAAGGTTGCGTCTACAACCTACTTGATTTGCCATTTTGAGGCAATCTTTTGCGAGTCCATAAGCCGGTTCCTGTGAGAACACAAGGAAGAAAACTAGTTGGAAAAGATTTTTCCCTCAGTCCCATGATTCATTAATAGGCCTAAATTACGGGAGGGTTATATGAATTAAGCACTGGTGGTCATTGAACTCTTGGCGAGATTTCATGCTACTCACTGAACTGCATTTCATTTTAAATTGTTTGCTGAAGTTAAACTTTGTTACATGATCACTCAGTCAATATCTGTTGGTCAAGTTTGACGAACAGCAAAGTTAACCTGACAATCTGGCTGCAAACTAGACTGTCACGCCAGCTTTTCTGTTGTCAAATCAAGGGATATTGATATGCTGACCAAATAATAACAAAGTTTAAGTGCAGTAATCAACTTGAAATAAACTCACTGACTAATTGGAACACGACGAATTTCAATGGTCGTATATTGACTTACATGTGTACTTATTCCTGATGAATTCAAAGCCAATGCAATCCCTGCTTCATAGCTCGATTCAGTCGAACTACCTTCTATGAAGCTTGTTTTCATCAAATACTGCCAGCAAGCTCTCGTTACATACTCATCATACTTGAGATGATCCTCTATACAGGAACTAGGTGAACCTGTTGCTAGCATCAAGTAAAGCAACTTAAGAATAGCCGTGGCATTGTCCATGCAAATTGATCCCCTGTCTGTACAGAACATGAAGCTCCCGAATGGCCAAAAGGAACATTTTTCCTGATCACTTAATCCTCTTGAACTTGCTTCAAGACAGGCCAACACTGTACGAAATAGTTCAGCTTTGTTCTCATCGGACAATTGGACAGCTAGTTGTGCATAGTACGGGGTTAGTGAAAACTGCAGGGATTTGAAGAAGGAATGGAGCTGCATAATAAATGGACAAGTTGGTGCAAAGAGCAGCCTTGGTACAATGTCATGCTGTGCCACGACATGGCAAAAGTTTCCACCCCACCTTTCATGGAGGATGGCTCGGGAAAGGGATTCGTTTCCTAGCATAGGTGCGCCAAAGGTGATGCAAAAAACGGCCGTCGAGAGTGAAGTGTTTCCTAGACAAGAGAGAAGCCAAAGGGCTGAGAGTGAGGCAATTGCTCCTCCAATGGAGTGGCCAGTGAAAACAAGCGATTTGCTATCATTCATGACTTCTGTCATCTGCAGTCACACAACAACGTTACTAGGAAAAAAAAATCATTTGTATAAAGTCTCTAAAGTTCAATGTCTTTCATAATGTTTCATAGTTTACGAGAAACCAATCTTGTAAGCTAGAAACAATAGACATAAGATAATTGACCAGATATTTTTGAAGTAATAACAAAAATTGAATTATCGTTCCATCTAATGTTTCTTCATGGCACGAGATTCAAGTTTAATTCATCTCAGTTTCTTGGTAAACTTGCAATCCCTAGTATTAAAGCTAAGATTAATGGCCACTTTGCAGGACTATATAACTCGCCATGATGATATACATCATTTATCAGGAAACACACACATATTTTTTTTATAATTTTGATCATTTTTTTTTTTGCATAGTAGATTGTCAAGTTTTCTTATTAAGCTCATGTTTGGTCCTGATTAAAATCTGATTTTAATTTGAGTCAAAGTCAAACAATCAATATTAACATCATCTTTCATGAGTTCCACAACTTTTCAACCATACATTTCAAAATTTTTTATCACAATATACTAGAAATATAATTTTAATCTCCACCAAACACCCTCTAAGTGATAAAAATAGTCCAATTTAGATCATTATCGTTTGAACCATACAACATTTCTTCAATTTAAATTTTGATTCTAATTTATCCCCCGTTTGACCCCCGTTAATTTCTCATTCTCATTTTTTCATTTCAACCACACATTCTCCTAATAAAATAATATTACATACAAATAAAAAAAATAAAAAATTCATCACTTTTCCACTACACATTCTCACATCAATCACTATTCCAAAATTTTCACTCTTCTCAAAATTAGATTCAAACACAAGTTTAGAGGATGTTTGGTATAGATTAAAATCAGATTTTTATGTGGATCGTGATATAAAAATTTGAAATATGTGGGTGAAAAGATGTGGAACCAATGAAAGATGTGATTGATATTGATTGTTTTGACTTTAACTTTGATTTAAATTAAAATCCGACTCAAACATGCCCTTAATTCCTAGATTCTTCCAATATTTTCTTCTGGTCCCAAAGAAAGTGATATCACAGAAGCAATTGATTCGTTAAGAAATTATGCGTGAAAAGACCAATCAAAATGTTTGGCAAGTCGTCTCTCATCCATCGCACACACGTATGATACGTCTTTTTTGACCAGTAAAATAAAATTACGAATTTTAATTAATTCAATTTTATATTTTTGATAATAATTAATCAGCATACCTACTACGCATTCGACATTTTAGTCTTCCGCGTAAGGACAATCTTTTAGTAACCACTCGTTTTTAAAACGACAAAACCAGACGAATAAATTAGGTTGCTTGGCACATCATTCCAATTCTATCAAGAAAAGGCTCAAACTATAAAAATAATAAAAAATCTTATGCAACAGTAACATTATTGCTAAATATCTATTAAATTCGCAATTATAGCTGGCGACAGATAACAAGTGTCGTAGAGCGTGAAGGCAAAATCTCAAATTTTACCAGCTTAGACGAGACGTAGGTATAATAAAAAATGTTTTCTTATTTTGAATCATTTAATAATTAAATAATATATTTACTTAATAATTCATACCATTATTTAATTATACAATTTTATAGCTTTCAAAATGCAAAAAATGAATATTTTCCGTACTTTCAATTTTCTACTAGACAAATCCTATTTAATAGATTTATAGAAACGTCATAAGTGCTTTTGGAGTTTGTAACAAAATAACGAGTCTCAAGATTATAATTAAATATCACCATAGTTTAAATCTTATTTAATTATTTAGATAAAATTATTATTTTTTAATCTTTTATATAGATAAAATCTTTTAAAAACTTGAAATTAAAGTCAAATAAAAAGCTTCTTTGAAAATTATAAAAAAATTAATTAATAAGTTAAATTAATAAAGTGCTAGTTGGAAAGAGGAAAGAGAGGAAGTAAAAAAATTCAATCGTTTATGAATAAAAATAAAATGTTCAGACGCGAAACGGGACTTTTTGCTGAAAATTCAATCGTAGACACCACTTATATGGGCTTTTTAAGAATACTACAAATAACAAGCTATTAAGCCCCTGTCTGACATCCATTAATTTCTCTTTTTCTTTCTCATTCTCATTCTTCATTTCAACTACACATTCTCCAAATAAAATAATATTACACATAAATTTAAAAAATTTCATTACTTTTCCATCACACATTCTCATATCAATCACTATTCCAAAATTTCTATTTCTCTCAAAATGAATTTCAAACGGGGGCTAAAATTGAGTTGGGCCCATTTTTAAAAAAATGGGTGGGCCCCCACTATTGTGAGGGGCCGGTCAGAGGGTTGTCAACCCCGGGTAAGAATAACAAAAATCATTAAAATTAGTGTGAAAAACTTTATACGTGTGAAAAGGCAAGCTTGATGTGATAAGTTGCAAGGGAACAAATTAGTTTGCCCCACCAATATTATATGGGTTGGTTCATTATTAGATTCATTGAACATTGCATAATGCATATAGTGTGTCCTCCGTGTCCCTCACTCTGCAGTTGAGAATATGATGATCCTTTTTAATAAAAGCACGTTTATTGCATTAAAGCAAAATCGGATTCATCACATCAATAATTTCTTTTTTTTTTTCGACCACACATTTTTCGTCAGTTTACTATTCCAGAATACATTCTTCCAAAATAAAGTGACTCAAATATGTAATATTATTTTATTGAAAAATGCGTGACTGAAGAAGAGGAAAATAGAGAAAAATATCAAACAGGGCTAAATGTGTTGTGAAAAGAATATCTAGCAAATTTGTACTTGTTCGAGTTTAGAATTTAAACACGAATTGATATCAGTAGTTTGTGGGCGGCTATCCTAATCTTGATATTTAGCCACAAAGATTGAAAAAGCTCGAAACGAGTCAAAAGCAAGAGACTGGCACCTTTCCCATTTCTTGAAGAATGGAAACCCACATTTTTAATTTCTTAATTCTAGATTAATTGAGAAATTCATAAATACACAATAAATGATGCATCACTGATGTTTAATATCAATCTACGTATAAATAAAATTCAATTAAATAAATCACATAATTTCACTTTTAATAGAACTTTTCGTAAGCTTTTTTACTTCTCACGACATGAATTCGGTGTTAATTTTAGACAGAAAAGCCAGTTTTTTTCCCTTTTAACTGGAAAACATTACTATATTGGGCGTAAAATCAATATATTTAATATTACCATCAAAATTTATGTGATATTTTTATCATTTATGCGATGAACGAATTTCAATCGAAAGTCTGATTTATATTGAAAAATAATAATTTCATAAACGAAAACACTGACCTTAGCTCGGAAGGTTTGGGTGTTATAAAGATCCAAGAAGAGTTGCAGCAATCCAATATGAACCATGGGCGGTTCTTCGCTTTCAACAACGTGACGATCAAACGCGGTGAAAACTCCCTCAGCAGCCGTTCCAAGCGCCACCAATTCTCTGGTACAGGAATCCGATCCGACGTTTTGAAGCCCCGGGAAGGCAACGTACGTCACTTCCCCCACTCGATTCGAGATGAAATTCTGCACCACGGTGGAGTTGGCGTGGCGGCAAAGCTTCCATGATTCCTCGAGCAACGGCGTTGAGGCCAGAAATGTTGCCAACATTTCGCTTGACTCAAACCTGCGAAAGATTTAAATCAATTTTGAATGTATACATAGAAAATTCTCAAGTCAAATTGTGGACTTGGAAACTTGAAGTTTCACTTACGATGAAACTTCGTCTTCCATTGATAATTTTCCTTCTTCGGAACCTCCCTTTGAGTTGGTGAGTAGGGAACTAGAAGCGAAGTTTGAACGGTTATGTTGAAATATGCGGCCACGTTTGCGTAGTTATAGTTTCCACTTTTAGCGTCCGTGGCTTTCAATAAGAGAAAAAATAATATTTTTTAAAGAATATGTGATTTAAAAAAAAAGAAAATTTTCAGAATTTACGTATAATATTATTTTATTGAAAAATTTGTGACTGATGAAAAGGAAAAAAAAAAGAATTACTCCCTCCGTCCCAATTATATAGGCTGGATTTCCCTTTTCTCTTGTCCCAAATATATAGGCTGGTTTCCTAATATAGAATATTTTATTGTGTTCTTTTACCAATATACCCTTATTAAATTCTCCCCACTTAATGTGCCAACTTCTTGAAATCATCCAAATACACACATTTCCCACTTCTTGGAAATATGAAACAACTCTCATTTCTTCTTTTTCTTCAAATTCTCTATTAATTCCAACAATATTTAGCTTTACATACTAAAAATTAAATATGGGTAAATTAGGAAAGATCTTGGCAAAAATTAATTTTCTAATGACATTAAAGAAGTTTTTTTAATCCGTGTGAAAAACTAAATAAGCCTAAATAATTGGGACGGAGGGAGTATAATTCAATTGAGAATAAAGGTGGCAAAACAGGGGGCCTCATAGCAATTTTAGTGCTCCACATAACCGATGAATTGACTGAAAAGTTTTATTTTAATCACTCCATTACCTTTTCCTTAAATTAGGTAAACTGAAATAAATAACAATGGCCATTTATTTTTATTTAACGTTTTCAAGACACAGCTGGTCGCCATTTATTTTTATTTATCGTTTTCAAGACACAAGTGGTAGCCTCCCCATCAAGATGAGAAAAATGCTCTAAGGCGACCTTACTATCTTCCTCCTTCATGGCTGCTTTCTCAGTTGGCGGATGTCAGTACATTGAAGGATAATTCTATCAGCGCAATTAAATTGAAAATGACGTCTCCGCTCATTTCTAACTTGCAAGAGAAGTAGAATTAAGACACTCATCTTGGATACCAGACATCATATGAGACATTCGGATGCACGGAAGCCCAAGTCTGGAAGTCTTTTCCTTGACGTTGAATTCTAACCCAAAAAAATGGGGTTGTTAAAGGTTGAACCCCAACCTTGAGGCTCTTACCCCTAGAGTATCGTAGATGAGGTAAATCGCGGGATGTATCTCAGCAGATCAGTGTACAAAAGCTATCATATTGGTGTCCACAAAAAGTCAAATTCCTAACATTATTAGAGGCAGAAATCGAACCTCACACTACGGCTGTCAATTCAGTTGAGACCACCTTACTCATGTTCTTTGTACCACTAAGCTATGTCTCGATGGGCAAAAAAAAAAGTGTGGTTGAAAATTTATGGCCTCAAATCCAAACGTTTTCTCATTTGTCGTATTGGAGATTGGCCTATTCACTCTAAATTAGATCCTGCACTTTCAGACTTATCATTTTAGAGCTTCTATCCCCTTACCTAATTCTCTTTATGATGACAATCATTTGTTAAATCTCGCATCATCACTCTTCTTGATGTAATGAAATTGTCTTAATTAAAATTAAATTTATTTGTAACTACTAATTAGAACAAAATCAGAGCACGATTACCTTATTAATATTAGAGGGAAAATATATTTACTACGAATGAAAATTAAATTTTTTTTTTAACCATGGCAAAAAAATTTACTTTCGATTGTGCTTGATCAAGAATAACAATTCTATTATATTATCATTTTTTTTTTTTGGAAATCATTTGTACAATTCAAAGTGCACATCATATTTAACGTTGACTTTATTTTTAAAAAATTGTAGAAGTTAATATTATTTTTTAGATTGTCAAATTGTCAAACTCGGTGTAAATTGAGCATGATTGTTCTTTTTACATGATAAAAAAAATATTACTTCATTCATCCCAATTATATAGACTTATATCGTTTTTCACACGGATTAATAAAGTTTCTTTAATGTCATTGAAAAATTAATTTTTACCAAAATCTTTTCTAATTTAACCATATTTAATTTACAGTATGTAAAACTAAATTATTTTTGGAATTAGTAAAGAATAAGAAGAAATGAAAGTTGTTCCATCTTTCCAAGGAGTGAAAAATGTGTGTATTTGGATGATTTCAAGAAATTGACAACTTGGCATATTAAATGAAGAAAATTTAATAAGGGTATATTGGTAATAGAACATAACAAAATATTCTATATTAGGAAACAAACTTATATATTTGAAACAAGAGAAAAAGGAAACACGATCTATATAATTGGGACATAAAGGGTATTGTTATAATTATTTGCACGGAATTCAAGTGATATTAATTTGTTGCATGTGTTGGACAAAAGTGCAAACTACTTTTGACACAAAAGTCATGCTATTACACTACTTCTAAATTATAGCACAGTTGAAAAAAATTGTACGGAAATCCATATGCCGTGTAGAAGGGGACACCTTTTTGTAAAAGAATCATTATTGAGGGGGTTAAAGTTAAAACCATTTTGCCAAATGAATTGAGATATAAAGGTTACAGATTTTTAGACTGATGAGAATAATTGGATAGAAATGATAACAATTTTAAAACAGTCGAATGTAAGATTGATTGTCAAGTGGTTTTATGTCAACCTATCGGTCAACCACAATGACCTGTAATATGATTGCTTAAAATTTTATTCAACACATCGTATTAGATTTTATAAGAAATATAGCTCATGTATGGTATACATTAAAAAAATTATTATTATTTTTTTACTCATTTTCAACCACACATTTTTCAATAAAATAATATTTTTCATCACATCAATAACTTTTCATTCTTTTTCAATCACGCATTCTCCATCAATCTACTATTCCAGAATACATTCATGCCAAATTGTCACGTGATTTTATGTCAACCTATTCGTCAACCACGATGACACTGTAATAGAGGTGTCAAGACGGACGGGCCGACCAGACCCTTGAAAATCAGCCCGGATCGACCCGGGATCGCGGGCCGACCCGTGACCTGAGCGGGCAGTTCACGGGTCAATGAGGTGTGACCCGCGGATTTCGTGGGTTGCACCTTCACGGGCCATGGTTAACCGTGACCCGTGAAAAAAAAAAAAAATTAAATATTATAGTTAAGTAGGTGCCAACTTAATTGAGATGTACTTAAACTATAAATTATAGTAAAAGTAGGTACCAACCTAGTTGAGATGTACTTATACTATAAATATTTGATAATAGTAATTAGAAATGCATTTAGTTGTTATTTGTTTAAGTTAAATTTAACTTTTCAAAGTTATAAATAATTCATATAACATTAAATCTGAATTCTATGTAAACATTTTTTTGGTATAAATATGAATTTATCATTTATTCAATTCTTAGTTTACATTTTAAAAAAAAAAATTGCTATAAATATGAAAAATTCTATATTTTTATAATTTTATTTATACAATTATACAGGCCAAACCGTGACTGGTGACCCGCATGGCTCGACCCAGATGGGTCAGCGGATGAGTTTGGGTTGTAGTCCAAAATTGTGGGCCGACCCGTAACTAGCCCGTAACCCGTAGCGGGTGAGCTTTTTTTCACGCGGGCCGTTACTAGGCTTATATGTTGGCGAGCCAACCCGGCCAGGACCACCCGAATTGACACCTCTACACTGTAACATGATTGCTTTAAAATTTTATTCGACATATCGTATTAGATTTTATATGAAATATTGTCTTTATTTGGTACGCATTAAAATTTTCATTATCATTCTTCTACTCATTTTCAGCCACACATTCTTCAATAAAATAATATTTTTCATCACATCAACAACTTTTCCTTCTTTTTCAACCATACATTCTCCATCAATCAATTATTCCAAAATACATTTTTCCAAAATAATGTGACTCAAACATATCCATTATATAAAATTAAAGAGAGATTATTCATGTTACATGAAAGATTTCACATTAAAACTTGGACACTTGCACGTGTGGATCCTACACAAATGTTTTTTAAAATACGTGGTGGGGCCACCATGGGAGTATTTCTGGTAAGCCCGTGTGAAACGAGTCGTGTACTCGAGGATTAAATTGGAAAATGCTAGGTGAATAGTATTTAAAAAAAAAAAAAAATTGTCCATTCAAAAAAACATTCTATTCTATACTATATTATATTATCTGTCGTAAATTCATCTCTGCCCGTTACATCATGTTGTATGGATGATATGATATTTTTTTGACTGAAATTTATAATAATATTATCTACCTTAATACATTATAGTACTATCTATTATAATAGCCCTTTTGATTTAGATGAAAATTAGTTTTTAATATATTTTGATAAAAAATGGATAGAACGTGAAATTGAAAGGTTGTATATCCCTTAAAATGTGTGAATAAAATTGATTATTGATTTTAATTTTAATTTTAATTTACTTTTTTTAGATGTACCAAACATGGGCTTATACTAAATTCTTAATGTGGTATAATTTGGTGTGCCAAACACGCCCTTTGTTTTGTGTGGGTGTGCGCGCGCACCCAAAGCTGAATTTTAAAAATATTAATTTAGGTTTCTTAATTTCAATGGAAAAGCTCATAAGATTATAGAATCACGAAGGAGAAAGGCTCAAAGACACATTTAACTGCTTTTATCTTTCACCTCTCGGAGAATTGCTCGTAGAATTGATGAAGTCATAAAATTAAGGGTGTGTTTGAGTCACATTATTTTGGAGGAATGTATTCTAAAATAGTAGATTGAAGGAGAATGTATGGTTGAAAAATAAAGAAAAGTTATTGATGTGATGAAAAATATTATTTCATTGAAAAATGTGTGGTTGAAAATAAGTAGAAGAATGAAAATAAAATTTTAATGTATACCAAACATAGGCTAAGTCCAAGAATACTATAGTATCGACACTTTAGTGTCCAGTAGTTAGAAACAACTTTTCTAAAATGCCATTTTGAATGGACACAACTTTTAACATTAAATGGGTGTTTGGTGTGGATTAAAAATTAGATTTTTAGAAAGATCGTGATAAAAGTTTTTAAAATGTATAGTTGAAAATATGTAGGATCCATAGAAAATGTAGTTGATATTGATTGTTTGACTTTGACTTAGATTAAAATCAGATTTTAATCCGGCCCAAACATGCCTAAGTTTGTCAAATCTTTTGATCATGAAAAAAAAAAAAAAAAAACGTTTCCATGGTTGTTGGCAAAGAATTGATTGTATCGCCGAATTTTGATAAATTGATATTTTTTTTTATCTATCTTTATTCGAGTTTAACATGCTGAATTTATAGTTCGATAAACTAGGAGACCTTCGCAAATTATCTATACAATGTTCTTCGTGTCTTCTTGAAATTTATGTCAACTTATATCTCATTTCTGATTTTTTTTAATGCGAAAAGAAGTTCTAGGGTTGCATTTTTTAATCGTTTAATGTGAACGGAAGATCAAGTGTTACATTCACATACCGTACAAAAAATTATCCAATTTTACTCTCTCAAAGAGAGAGAAAATTGGGTAGGATAGTTCATATAGCGATAGAATCGTCCACTCAATTAAAAATATGTAACCATTTGTATCATAGTTAATATATATCTACTTTCATTTCTCTTATTTATTTCAAATCACCCACTCGAATAACTTCTTTGATGTTTAATCTTTATTTTACTTTGTTTTCCTCTCTTACTTTGCACAAAATTTAATTTTTAATTTGCTTTTTTTTTTTTTTTTTTATGAGAATAATATAGACTCGTATTCATATACGGGGATTTACCCGGCCACACCTGCCCCCCTCACAATAGGGGGGATCACGATTATTTTATTAATCGTGGGCCCTCCCCTCATGCGAGGGAGTGTAAACCCTGTGTAAAAATAGATTAATCCCAAATAATTATCAATCGATACACGTATCTTTGTTCATTTTATCGAGATTCTAGAAAACACGATCGTTGATAGGAGTTGGTGGTGACATAAAACGCTGCATGATTGACTCTAATATAGCGAGGCACTGAAATTCAGAAATTACAAAATATAAATGACTTTGACTCTACAATAGCTTAGGGAGCAGAGTATGTGGATGTAATGATACAAAGGCACTTCAATCATTTTCACATATATTTCAACAGAACGTACGCGCTTACGTTCTCAACGGGGCCGATAATGGGTACACTAATCTGATGTGACTCACCCGTTCATATTTCCAATAATAATGATATTCATCAACTGGGATTATAATCCCAATTCAGATGACTCTAAATGATATGTTAAATGAAATGTGAAATCATGTCATATAATCCCACATTAACGTCACTTAAACTGAGATTGTAACCTCAGTGGGGATAAATAGCATTACTCTATTTCGAATTGGCACAATTCAAAAATATCATGATTTTTAGTCAATCTAATGTGAAAATTTAATATGGAACAAGAAACGTCACTTACACGTAGCATCGAGATAGAAAATGTTCATTATCATACATCTTTATCATTTTTTGCTTTAAAACTAGAAACTCAAAAAAATATGGTACGGTAAACAACATTAATTGACAACGTTAAACGGGTTTAGAAATTTATCCATTACTTGTCCCATCAACCACGCCATCAATTAGGTTTAAAGAAGTTGCGAGTCTTCTTGGTTTCACATTGGTCATAGACGGAATCAGGAGAGAATTTATTATTATTAACACTATTTTTATTTTTATTTTTTAACAATAGATTAATTCGTAAAAGAGAAAAAAAAAAATGCCAATAAATTTTCTCACACAAAAAAATCCCAAGGCTGCCCCCATGTTTGTTGCTCACAATTTTTAAAACCAATTAGGGCTTGCTTGAAAGTTCTTTTTTTTTTTCATTGATTTTGGATATCATTGTTTATAAAAGGTTGAAAAAATCTGTGCTTGTTAGTTTTTTTTGTGTATCGATTTTGGATTATTTTAAAATTACCCAAACTACAGCAATTTTGAATGGTTCTCTCAACTCACTAATCGGTCGGTTTGACCGTTACTCATATTCTCTTCTAATTTTATCTTTTATAAAATAATTATTTTCAACCATTCTATTTTGCTCAAAACTAAATTGTAAATAAAAATATTTATCATTTAAAAAACAATATTATAATTATAAAAATATTTATAAGTAAAGTATTACTTGTAAGATATAAGTAAAAACTACTTTTATGTAAAAACAAAAATTGTTATAAAATAAAAATTACTAATAAGACAAAAATTCACTTATAAAATATATAATTAACTTATGATTGTAAAATTTACTTTTAAGTAAAAAAATATTAACTTAAAATTTTAAATTTATTTAATTTTTTAAATTAAATATTAACTTATATGTAAAAATTTTTTTATCTATAAGTAAAATATCACTTATGAGTAAAAAAAATTCATATAAATTTTTTTATTAAGGGATATATACGTAATTTTATTTCTCTAAAAAAATTTCGGAATCGGTGGATAATAAACTCTCAAAACATAGGCTGGACAGTTTTAAAAGACACTATTAAAACCACTCAAAACTTATCCGCTCATAAACTCTCAAAATCTAGGTACTTTAAAAAATGTTCATAATTGGTACATCGAAATTCCCAAACAGGCCTTTAGGGTTGAAGAAGTAGCGACTCTTTTCTTGGCTTCATTAATGACCTTCCCATCTCGGGATTATTGTCCTAAAGTTAGTTGTCCAATTCTTTAGAATAATATTATTCATTATCACGGGTGTCAAATATTAGTTTAGGTGTCCATTGTATGATATTAAATGATAGATTCATTTTAAAACAATGCCACATAATTTATTTAATTGAACTTATAAAGTGTGGTCGGCCACCTAGAATGATGCTCTAACATAAAAAGTATTTATTCCCAGTTATGACAACACATTCCATTTAAGATTTCAGTCTCATTTGGCTAAGTCATGGGTCTCCGGTTTGGTCGGCTAATCGGCATGCGTACGACTTTTACAAGGCCCGAAAGCCATTTTCAAACTAATCCTTTTGATGAACTAGTACAAGTCTGCTAGTTAGGACCACCCTCTCACGTGGTCGGACTAGAGCCACGGGCAGTTACTGGAAAAGAAGGAAGATAGTGACGACATCAAGAAGGTTGACAATTGATATTATGAGTTCCGTTTTAAAAGATCATACATTGATAAGATATATGGTCGAACAACATTACATTAATTCAACTAATAACATATTCAATCTTAAATCTTACAAAATAACGTATTATAATTTAAAATTATACAAATAGTTGTTATAATAATTGAACTATCTTCTTTCAAGGTTAAAATCTTGTGTTGAAAATAAGCAATTGTGGGTTATTTATATGATAAATGACCTTAAAATATTTTATAGGCAGACATTCATAAGTGTCGGCTGATTAATATTTTCTGGAAAGGGTGAAAATAAAGAATATGACATGGAAAACACACAAACACGTGTGCTCACGATAAACATTATTAAAAATGATTAAATGAATGAGATGAAAATCAAAGTAGAGGAAATTCATTGAATCCCTGGTAAGATGAAGTAGACCTAAAACGTTGAATAATTGAGATTTGAGAAAAACTTATGTCACCCTGTTTTTTTTTTTTTTTTAAATTTGAATTATAAAGTTTGTTTGGGCTAAAAACAAGAAAATGTTTGGATTTAATTAAGGGAAATTACCCCAAATCATGGGTTTTCTTTTACATTTTAAAATTTCAGATTTTTATGTTTTTTATTCACTTTTCAGGTTTTTGAAATTTTAATTAATAATAATAATAATATTAGAAAATTCAATTAATCTATATACCCACCCTACTACCTACCCCCACCACATTTTAAATATAAAATCATACCAAACCCTAATTCATTTCATTTTATCTCTCTATCTCTCCCCACCCCGCCGCCTCCTGCTCCGGCCACCGCCTCCAGCTCCGGCCACCGCCCGCCGCCCTTCCCCCTCCCCCTTCCCCTTCCCCTTCCCCTTCCCCTCCTTCGTCTCTCTTGCTTCCGTCTCCCCCACCCCCCCTATTTTTTGGAGCTGCTAAATCGCAGCAGGCCGCCTCCTGCTCCGGCCACCGCCCGCCGCCTCTCCCCCTCCCCTTCCCCTTCCCCTTCCCCTTCCCCTCCTTCTTCTCTCTTGCTTCCGTCTCCCCCACCCCCCCTATTTTTTGGAGCTGCTAAATCGCAGCAGGACCTGCTGAACGGCAGCGGGGCTGAGATTCGGCCTCGCTGCCGTTCAGCAGCGTGGGCTGCCGTCCACGCTGCTGAACGGCAGCCCACGCTGCTGAACTCAGCGTGGGCTGCCGTTCAGCTGCTGAACGGCAGCGAAGATGATTTTTATTTTTTTTTAATTTTTAATTTTTTTTTTTTTGAGTAGTAGAAATGCATTGTAGTGGGGTGTGTTTGGATGTGCTGTGGGTGTGCGCTGGTTGTGGGGATCTATGTGTGTTTGGAGGCAGATCTGTGTGTGGGTGGCTTATCTGTGGGTGTGGTGGTGGATGTGTGAACGGGGTATGTTTTGGGCGGCGGTGGTGGGGGTTGGTTTTTTTTATTTTTTTGGTCTGTGACCTAGTTATTGAATTTTGATTTATTTTTTCATCTGTGACCTAGCTTTTTTGGTGTCTGTGACCTAGATGTTAAACTGTGGTGGGTTTTTTTATATCTGTGACCTATTTCTTGGGTGTTTGTGACCTAAGTGGGTGTCTGTGACCTCAAAATTGTGACTGTGACTGTGATTTCGAAAAAATCCGTGACCTACAAAATTTCTGTGACCTATAAAATTTTAGATATGTGACCTCGAAAAAATCTGTGACCTACAAATTTTTTTGACCTGTGACCTCGAAAATAATCTGTGACCGAAATTAAATTTGTCTGTGACCTTGCAATCGGAGCTACGATCGTCGGAAAATAGTCGCCGGAAAATAGTCGCCGGAGTAGTCGCGGTCGCCGGTCACCGGAGCAGTGGGTGGGTGGGGGGTGGGGTGGGGTGGGGTGGGGTCAATTATATTATATTACAATTAAATATTTAATTAAATAAATTAATTGTTAACCATAATTAATTAAATTCTGAAAAAACCTGAAATTTGAATTTGTAAACAATGGGATCTGATTTTGGGTTTCAAAAAACTAAATGCCTGAACCATGAACTTGTCCCTTTAATTAATTAGTTGGTAAATAAAATAAGAAAATAATATTTTTGGGCTCAAATAATTAGTTGGCAAGTTCATTTAGAAAAAATGAAATAATCAAAGCTTATTTAATATATAAAAAAAATTAGGGAGATTCGGATCTTATTCGATTTTTTAGTTCTTGGTCTAGAAATCAAACAAAACATATGAGTTTTCGATTCTGATACCCATTTGGATATTTAATTTAAGAAAAACATAATCTTACATTCTTACTGCTTGATTCGATTCGAAAGTTTTGTTCAACCTTACCTAAAATTCTTTTTCCCGAATCTTCTCACTAGAATGTGATAATAAACAAATTGTAATTTTTGAAACTATAATTTATTTCATATTTCTACCGAATTGAGGAAAAATATTGAAGATTGTTATAGAATTAAGGTATAATTTTACATATATCGCCTCAACATTTTTGGTTGGATTTTGTTAAAGGAAGTGAAAATTGTAAAGCTCACAACTTATTGGTGATTTGAGCGAGCAGCAAAAAGTAAATAAGTAAAGACTTTAAGATAAATAAAGGAGATAAAGCAGTGTTGAATTATTTAAAGGTTAAAAAAGTATTGTTTTCTTTATTTTTTTTTTTTTATTGCAATTTGTTTAAAAGAGGTCCACAAAGATAAAGTCGATTGATAAATGAAAAATTCAGTGATTTAATACATCTTAGAATCATGCTTAAACAAACATGAAATTACCAGCAAGCATGTCAACAAAATGAGCATTTAAATTGATTTACGTGTAGGGTTGGACAAAAGTTCGAACTGAACCGAAACAAATCGAGCGGTTTTTCATAAGTTAAATATTCGAACGGGTACCTGAATCGAGAATCGATGGGTTTGGGTCGGGTCTCGAGTCTAAACCAAGAACTGAAGAATCGAAACTAAATAATTTTTTTATTTTTTTATTGAAATAATTAAATTATTTATTTTTTCTAAATAAATTAACAAATTAATTAAATAAATCAGACCATTTCATCATTTTAATTTTAAAGTCCAAATAATTTTAAAGCCCGTTAGCCAATTTTAAAGACAAGAAACAGTGAAGTTTGGGATCCATTTGCAGTTTTTGTAAAGATTATGTACCCCCGGTCCTCTGCCATAATTATATCTTAATAATTGATATGACTACATAACTATTTGAATTTGCTCATTAAATTTAAAACCTTCAAATGAGATAAAATTCTAAGCAAATAAATTATTGATATGGATCACCGATATTTTAATATTAATATCTACTTTTTGGTATTTGTATGCATTAAATTAATATTATTCGACGACTAGTTATTTATATATATTTGAATTGAGCTACGTTAATTTGTAAAAGTTACCAATAAAATGTCATTAGTTATATTTATGTAGTGTTGCTGTAAATTTTAAAAATTTTAATTATGGTACGGAACTGAACCGAACCCGAACGGTTCCATAATTATATTTGGACCCGACGGTTCCATTTATTAAATACCTGAAAATTTTGAAACTTAACAGAACCGATCCGAACCGACCTACGACTGGCCCTACGTGCTAGATTGAAAAAATAAATAAAAATAGAGAAGCGCAAAATGTAGCCTATGTACTTGAAATTTCAATGGAAGAATTAGCTAATGATCATAATAAAAATTACGAGAAATAATTAGTTCTTAATGAAAATGATAAAAAAAGAACACATTGACGATAAAGTGCATAATGAAAATGATACAACATGGCTGATCTCCTAAGTATTGATACTTATTTTATTCTAAGTACTCGAGTGACATGACATGCTATAATAGGTATTGAAAAATAATAATTGATTACAAAATTAATTATACTATCTATAATAGCGTGTCACGTCATTTGGTACTTTAGCATTAGCTAAGGAGATCAATTTCCAATGATACAAATAGAGGTGTGGATATATAATTGATAGTAAGTTTAATCCCTCCAATATTTTTGATAATCCAAGAATTTTTTATACATCTTTCTTAATTAAAAGAAAAAAGATACTCTCTTAAATTTCGTACGAGATCCTAAAAATTCTGGAAACGGACCATACTGTCATTGAAGTGAGACTTCACCTACCCATATATAGAATTAAAGGAAAACAACAAGGACCATACTCGATGTATATAAATGTTGACACAGTAGTTTACACTCATGTAAATTGACAAATTTTGGCACATCGAGATGTGTCAATTAAGGTGTATACTTTGTATGTATAAGTAGTTTGATAATAATAATAATAAAAATCTTGTCAAAGATACATATTCATTAAACTATCCTAAATACAAATTAAGCCCCCCTTTTGAACTCCATTTTTATCGGAATTCATTTTTTTAAAACTCATTTTTAATTACACATTTTCTTATAAAATAATTTCACACGTAATCCAAATTTTTTATCTATTTTTTAACTAAGCATTCTCCAAAAAAATCATTCTTTCAAAACACATTTTCACCAAAGGATAACTTTTTGTACACCAAGTTTGATCCTTCACCAAAAAAGAGTCTCAAGAAACGGGCTCCCCACCGTTAGATGACTGTCAAATTTGGTGTACGCTCAATAAATAAATAAAAAAAAGTCTCAAATTGAGGCTAACTCTACATAGCAGCAGTCCACGCAGAAGCTATGTGAATCCCAATCAATCAATTGACCCTACTTTACTCCTCTCAATACGTAATAGCCTAAGGTCCATTGTAGTAATTCGTAGACACATTTTAAAAAATTAGAAGTATTAAGGTTTTGGTAAAAGGCGTGAGCGAGAGACTTGAGAACGAGAAAAAACTCAAAAATTTACTGTGAATTTCATAATAGATAAAATACGTGTTTGTATATATCTATTTACTTCTTATGTTTGATTTTCGTTATCATCGATAGTTTCTACATGGGAACATGAAATGCAGTTAACTCTTGGTCAGATGTAACTGTGATTTTTTTACTTTCAGTTTGATTTAAGTGATAAATAATATGAATAGTTTCAATGTTAAACGATTTTAAGTGAAAATAAATGTAGAAATAAACTATGAATAACATCTTTTTAGGTAAAAACACACTGAATTTTGGGCAGCCGGAGAAAAGGGAAAAATGGAAGTTTCTCTGGTAATCATGGGAATTTTAACGGGTGCGAAATTAGCATATATAACCTATTTGGACTGCAACACATAAATCCAAATGATCCCTTTCAGTACATATTGTGGCGGAGACTTTTGTTAGTTATTTTAAACTATTTCAGAGAACGCCATATAAGAAGCATTAAGATTTTAAACCTCAACTACCTGTTGTGTGTCTGGTCTGATCTCCTCTCCTTCTTCCTTTTGAATTTAAAACATTGTAGTCAATGAATTTTCTCAACAGTTTGATTAGAACTATTGTTGGACAAGTGTTTCAGTATTGTATACCGTATTTTCAAGATAGATACTGTATATGCACCCGTTATCGTATATGAATAGCTAACGTATATGTACCAGTTACCGTATATGCAATAGTTACAATATATGTAATGGTTACCATATATACAAGAGTTACCATTTTTACATTTAACTTTGAATATAATAGATTTAATAATATAACAATTGAAAATTAATTAAAATTGAAAAATAAATTAAGCAGTAAACTTTTTAACCCGAGACCTCTGTTATACACATTTTGAGCTTCAATTTCTCGTTTACATGAGCATCAATTTTGACAAATAAATATATGAGTTCGATGTACTCACGGAGGAGAACACAAATCAATCTTGATTTTTCAAAATAGCCAAATGGGTCCCGCTCATAACTCGTGCCAAAATCAGCCAAAATCTCATTTTTTTCCAACAACTATAACATATTTGCTGTAAAGTAAGTGTTTTTAGATTGAGGACAATTATATTAACATAGTGCTCTAAATAAATTGAGAATTTGATTACCCCATCATTATATAAACAGGCAATTATAGGCGGAAAAGTAGATTTATCTTATTTGTGAATTGACCTGGTTCAAGAAATGTGTTTCTTACTGTAAAAGAAGATCAGTCATACTGATTCCCTGCTTCCATAGTACTGTCCTGTATGTTTGATGCAAAAGGTTATATTATATATCCATATGATGATTTCTTATGGTGATTTTCCAATCTCTTATTACATTTTCGTCGTTCATGTTTACCAGTTTTAGTTTTTGGGGCACCTTGGATCTATCTTTGGTTTATTAGGTTATGTGAACCTAAAGGAGTTGCTGACTGGTGGATTCTACCAATAACTTCCCCCTAGAATGCGTCATAAGGAGGGTATTTAGAAATTCAAGAGGTGATGAATGCATGCTACTCTGCCCTGTAGATATGTGAGGACAACGACTGTGGCTAAAACTTCTTTCCATTTCATTCCTTACTAAAATCCAACTGACAATGTTAACTATATACATGCCCGTTCAGATTTTAAAGACTGTCAATGTTGAAGGATGGTCTGGAGTAAGTCTAATCATATATCCCCTTTGACTTGTTTCCTTGTCTAGTATATCGTAGGCATCTTCTTTGGTTGCTAATAAGTAAAACCATGGTAGGCGATGGTGTGAAATATGTGTTCTCGAGGAGTGAGCAACACAGAATGAGATAGGATAAGTGTGGTGAGATCTTCATGAGGTCATTTATGCATCGGTTGCATATGTGTTGGCCTGTTGATTGACTTGTTGTTAATTTGTTGTTCTGTGTGAACTGTTGAAAAGATCTATGTGTTATCCTATATGCTATCTCCATCGCATGTTTATTCACTCTTGATTGATTGTTGTGATTATCTGCTTCTACTTAGGTGTTCTTGATCTTAGCCCTGGTAAGTACATGGAGCATGTATGGTATGTGTTTCAGGTGCGAAACACGAGATAAGGTCTGTGATACCAATTTTATTAGTTTTTTGATTGTACATGTATAAACTGTGTGTTTTGATTACTTGCAGATTTATTGGAATCACGGTGGAGATTTGTTGGATTTTTTGATATCCAATAAATCCGGGTGATGATGCTATATCGGTTTTATAGTTTTGGATTAGACTTCATAGGCTTCGGCCGATGATTGAAGTGAAATGTCGACACCACAATGAACGAACTATTCCGACTACCTAAGTGAGCCATTTGAAGTAGCCCAATTGTATTGGTGTTGCTCATGACCCGACCTATTACTTTGGACGACTTTATGGTTGAAAGCTCACTTGTCGTTATCTATTGAGCCCCTTTGTGTTTGACCTAAAAGCCCACTTAGCTTGGCATATTTAAGTGGGTTATTTTCTTGCGTTTGAGTGTGGGAGAAAAAGAGAGAGCCGTTCTTGAGGGAGAAGAGGAAACCGTCTCTTGCTTCGTGCTTGTGCTTTGTGCTGTTTGGTCGTTCTTCCCTTCTCTTCCTCTCATTGCCTTGGTGGCTGAAAATATAGGCACTCTTCTTCTTCACACCAAGTCCTAGGTGGGCTGTCACAAGTTGGAGTAACCGATTTTGGGTAGTGGTCGGTGTTGGAGATTTGGTTGTTCTTGTGGTATTTGATTGGTGGTTTATGTGAGCTCGATTTTGATGTTATTGAAGACCCAAAAACTAACAAAGGCATGTAGGGGTGTGAATGATTTAGTTGATCTTTCAATAAAACCAGTGAACACAGTGAATGGATTAAAAATAAATAAAGTGGCCAATCTTAAATATACAGAGAAGGTAAAAAATCATGTTAGCGGTCAAAAATTAGTTGAGAATAGGAACCAATTTATCGTCACACAATGAAATAAATATTAAATGAAGAATCTAATAAATTCAAAATTTATCAATGTTGGTAGAAATATATGTGCTATGTAATGGGAACATAACCTAGAATACTATTACAAATAAAATTTTGCTCGTTGGAAGATGAACTTATATTTCCTTTGCTTTGAGAATCTAAAACCTAGAAAACTGTTTCAAAAGTAAACCCTCTAAATAATTCGCTTATGCTTATATTTCCTTTGTAGTTGCAACACCTTCTTATGAGAATTAGAATGTTTTGACCGATCAAATGTTGGGCTGGCTGCCGGTCTGTACTCAGGAAACAACCTTCCTGATTTATATCGCACACCACAAGCATTGCACAAAGTGTTTGGTCCCATCGGACCCAATCTCCATTGTGGTGTCGTGTTAGCTTGACAATGGCTGCATCTCCTCTCGTTTTGCCTTAAAATTGGTTTATTCATGAAACTTCGGTCTTCATAAATACGATTTTTGTATTCCAATTTGCGCTTCTTGTCGATTTCTGTTATCGGGAACTCCTCGAATGTATTGCTCTTCCTTTTCCCTTCTTTAGTTAGGAAAGAACTACAAAAGTTGAGTTTTTCTTTCATATCATTCTCTTGGAAGCTCTGAAAGTCTTTCGTTGCCGAAAATTCACCAATAGAGATGGTTTCAGATTTTGAAGAATCAAAATCTAAAAACCCAAATATTGAGATTGGAACGTTATTGAAGTTTGGAAAAAAATCGATATCCTCTAATCTATCTTGCGGTACACACAACCCTGAACTATAAATTTCACAATTCTTGTTGTCGTCAATGTCCCCTGATCCATCACATAACACTGAACTATAAGTGTCACAATTCTCAGAATCGTCAATGTCCTCTGATCTATCTTGCGGGACACACAATCTTGAACTATCACAATTCTCGTTCTCAATGTTCCCAAGCGTTAGATATGAAAGATCTGAAAATACTGAAACTTCTTGGAAGAGAGACATGAATATGTATTTACAAGCGAACTCTGTGTATGTCGTGACCAATGACGGGTTGAGGGTGAAGTTACACGGAGTAAGAGCGATGATCGAAAGACAGAATACTGCAGAAAATAAGTTATCGACCACCATCTGTATCTTCTTGATTAGCTTGGTGTATTCTGTTTGTGTGTGTATATATATATAATAACGTGTAGTAATTGTATGTATTATGGGAATTATGAATTTTACTTCGTTATGAATTTTCAGTATGGATGAAAAGCTAATCAGCGAAAATAAGCACTTAGAATTCTAACGCGTAAAGCTGCGAACTCATGTGAGAACCTAATAGATCTGGAATTGGCACTAGATCTGTGTCCACTGGAAAAGTGATTTTTGTTTTTAATTGTCTTTTACGTGTTTATTTATTTCGTGCGTAGAATTGGCTTACAGTAAGAATTATACATGTAATGTAACTATAGTTTTAGACTACAATAAGATGCAAGACAATACCTTAACGTTCCTGAGATTAATTCTTAATAGGAACCTTAAATGGATCTATATCATTAATTGGTATGGGTATGAATAAAAGTTACACGAAGCTTATTTAAAATAATAAGGTCCCGTTTGACTTAGCTATCAACCTTTAAAGATGTACTTTCGAAATTGACATACATTTCAAAAACTTTTATCACAGTCCACTAAAAATCTAATTTTAATCCCCACCAAACACCCTCTTAATCTATTCGCTATTTTTAGTGTATCACTAAATGTCGAGAAAGAAGAAATGGCGACTGATGCTACCAAAAATCGCACCTGATGATGTTCGAGCTTGACGATGAAATCTGAGCACGAGCGAGATCTTCCGGTACCTGAAACAAAGGCGTCGAGGTATGTCCTCGTCGCCCCTCCGATGCCTAAGTTAGAGAGAGAATATCAGGGGAACTATATGCTGAAAATTATGTGTGGAGTACGTACCTGGGTAATGAATGAGAGAGCCATATTTATAGGGGTAGGTAGTGTAGTTCGATTAGGATTCATCTCCTTAATTTTAGGGGCGATCGTGTGGATAAGCGATGGATCATAGATAGGAGTCCCAACTTACCTTATTGGATGTGTTTGCTCAAGAGAATAATCCTTCATGATCTAGGATTCCTTCCATGTGAGGACTACCAACGTCTGACCGACTGGAACATTGGGATCATCAAGGTTGGGATGCCGAGCATCAGTGCTCCGACGACTTGTAATGTGAAGGTGGGGTCATGCTAGGGGTACGGCCCCAGGGTTCCCGAGGACGGTATATTCCCGAGGACATTTTATTGGGGCATTGGTATTATGTGAGTCATCGGGTTCAGGTGGTCGGGAATCGCCGGGTATCAGGTGAGTCGTCGGGTCCCATGGTCGGGAATCACCCATATCACTGGCCCCCGTGCGTCCGTACCAGAGTTCAGTCCTCGAGACTTGGGATGTGACGCACCCCGGTGGGATGATCAGCAATCGTGGGAGCCGAAAAGGCGAGGGTGTTTGACAGTATTAGGGAATAAGCATGAACATCAACCTGTGGAAGGGACATGATCATCACTGAGAGTGGGCATGATCAGCTATTGGAATAGGAACGATCAACCTGGTGAGAGGCATGATCGTCTTTCGACATAGGCATGATCAGCCTGGTGGGGGGCATGATCAGCCTTTGAGATAGGCATGATCAGCCTATGACGTAGGCACGATCAGCCTGGTGAGAGGCATGATCGGCCTTTGAGATAGGCACGATCAGCATTTGAAATAGGCAAGATCAACCTGTGAAGGGCATGATCAGCCTGGTGGGAGGCATGATCAGCCTTTGAGATAGGCACGATCAGCCTCTGACATAGGCAAGATCAGCCTTTGAGATAGGCACGATCAGCCTTTGAAATAGGCATGATCAGCCTTCGAGATGGGCATGATCAGCCTTTGAATTAGGCATGATCAGCCTCTGACGTAGGCACGATCAGCCTTGGAGATGGGCATGATCAGCCTTCGACATAGGCATGATCAGCCTGGTGGAGGGCATGATCAGCCTAAGACCAGGTTTGAACAGCCCATTCCTAGGAATGCTCATCTATGCTCGGGGTATTGCGAATAAGAGGCTGCCACGTGGCCTCGATTTTCGAGCCGAGGCTTCTTTGTTTGGATGCTTGCCACGTGTCCAAAGATGGACGATGGAGATTAAGAGGCTCTTCAACTTCTCTCTCTCCTTATAAATACCTCCCTACCCCACATCATTTGGCACTTTTCACTCTCACAAGGTACCTCGGACCACCTCGGGTTTTAGTCTTAAGGTAAGGCCTCGTGACTTGTAGATTCTTTAAGTTTTTATTTATATTAAGAAAATGTCTAGTGGATCCTCACGATCTAGCCCGACCCCCGATGATGTACATTCTATAGTTCCCGTGGCCGTTCCTTTAAGTAGTCGGCCACCTATAGGTTTTTCCGACATTAGCTCCCGATATAAATAGCACGAGGTTGTCAAAATCGCGAGGGAGTATGGGTTAATGCCTTTGTGCGACGTTAGGGCCCCCGGACCCGAAGATAGAGTGTCGAGTGCTCGGGATGGGGAGATAGTGGTTTTCAAAGATAGTTTAAAAGGGGGGATGAGGTGGCCCCTCCACCATTTCTTGGTCGAGTTCCTGGTCGAGCATGAGATGTGCCCCGGGCAGCTCGTGCAGAACGAGTGGAGGATGATAACATACTTTTTCATAGCATGTCGCTCCCTCTCCATAGTTCCGAGGCTCGATCTCCTGAGGATGGTTTTCGAGCTTAAGTTCCTTCCTCGTTTCAACTGTTTCGTTTATTTATCGACCCGGGGTAGGTTTAGGATCCCGAAGATGCCGAGCTCCCTTAAGGGGTGGAAGGCGAGGTACTTTTTTATGTCCCCTCAGAATCCCGACCACCCTTTTAGCCCGAGGTTTGTGGTTCCTGATACTGCTCGGTTTAACGAGGGCCAAGCGTATTTTGAGGTGCTCGAGAGGGATAGGCAGATGTTGGAGGACCTCGAGCCTTTAGCCTATGATTTGGACCACCTCCTCGGTGATGATATCCTCGACCTTGCGAATGTGAAAGGCGTCGAGGGTAGGGTGTCCCGACCATATATTTTAACTATTCACTGATTGTGTCGTCGGGAAATTAACTTGGTTTTGTTTTGTAGAGCTCGAGATGACTTTTGACCCAGCCGCCCTTAATGCTGCAGCTTCGAGGAAACCCCAGGGTCCTCAAGCCCGGGTTTCGGGGTAGAAGAAGGGGAAGAAAAGGCCCCGAGAACAAGTTCCCACCATCGCCGTGAGGGGCCCCTAAGAATCTTCAGCCCGACGTGAGCAAACCCCGAGATCATCGTCGCCTCCTCCGTCGACGGCTGGAAAATGGCCTTCGGCCCCCAGGGGCACTCCCGAGGTTGTTGATCTCGAAGATGAGATCGTGCCTCCCACTGGCTCGATACTCGAGGATTACAGAAGATGCACGCTAATACCAAGCATTGTGGGTAGGTACCGGACAGACGTCGACGCTGTCGCCGGGATCGAGACTCTGGAGGCGATGACTGTGAAGGTAATAATTTCACTTCTTTTATTCTCGAGCTCAGTCTTCGTTCTTTTGACTAATCATCGACATTTTGCTAGACGTTGAGCATTGCCCGAGGTTTGGCGCCGAAGGGGATGGACGACTCCCAGAAGACAGCTGGTGTGTTGTCGTAGGCACCCAAAAATAGTCCTTAAACCTCTAAAACTAATGTAGTAGTAGAAATAAGGGTCGATCCCACGAAGAGTGTGCAATTCAACAATTTATGCTTCGTATAACGATTGAGGGGTTTTGTTTATAACGAAATCAATCTTATAACAAATAACAATGTAAATTAACGAGTTGTATTAAATCAATTAAACGAGTTTTGATCAAAGTCAACTTCCACCATTGGAGATTTATAATCATTCATCAATCCACAAAGAATAATCAATTCACATTCACAATATTCATCGTTGGAATAGATTCCTATTTCTCCTTAATTTTAGTTAATCAGAAACCAACGTTCTAATTAATCCTAATTATCAAATAATCTCAAACCAGCGCTAAAGATTCAATTTAATAACAGCTTTAAACAATAGAGAAATCGATGAACTAGATAACACAAACACCAGCGGTTGCATTCAGTCTATTTAAACATTCTTCTTAAGATTCAATAACCTCTATCGCAGAAAATTATCAAATCCTAGTGCTTCACAAGTTAAATGATTCAAACAATTACGGATTTGATATTTAACTTAGCTATAGATTGCAATATATGAAAAACTAATAGATCTCAAACATGGCAATCATAAAATTATGCATAGAAAAATATTCAATACTGAAAATATAAATTAAACAATGAAAATAGGTGGATCTCACAGTTATAATGTTTTCCAAGGCTTCGGTATCCTTCAATCAAGCACCAAGAGTTAGTTACACATGATAGATCTAAGAAAAATAGAGAGAAAATAGGTTGGAGACATTCTCGTCCGTTTTGGTTCTCTTCTAGGGTTTATAAAGTGCAGAAAGATTTGTTTCCATAAGTGTTTGATTGAAATTAGGAAACCAGAATTTTTGTCCCGGAAATGAACCATGCGGCCGCATGGTTTAGAGGCTTGCGGTCGCAAGGAACAAGTGAAATCAACACTTTAATTCTCGGGAATGGTATGTGCGGCCGCATGGAATTAAAGGCTTGCGGCCGCATGGTTTTACGAAACTTCCTCCGGACAGCTTCTAGTATGTTGGTCATAACTTCTTCTACCGATATCCGATTGAATCGATTCAAGATGCGTTGTAAAGATAACTCAAAGGGCTAAAACTTTTATTCAGAGACCATCTTCAAATTAGATCGTTTACCATGTCCAAAATTGGTCTCAATATGAGGCTGAAAACCGATGCAAAACTTTTCAGCTTGAAAGTTGATCTGTGAAAATATCTTGGCCATATTTCATCCCTTTGAATCCTTTCTTCATCCAATTGACCTCTAACACTCTCGAATCTTCATCACAAGGTTTGACACAAGTTTGGAATATTTGCACTTGAGTCCTTGAACTTTCACTTTCTTTCATTTTGGTCGTTTTTCACATATTTCTTCCAAATTACGCTATATCCATAGAATTGCCACCTAAATCAAAATATGAGCGTAATGAGTACATTTTGGCACAAAATAAACATACGAGCGCATAAAATAAGGAGGAAAAAATATGCATTTTACATTCCTATCAAATTCCCCCACACTTAACTTTTGCTCGTCCTCGGGCAAAACTCAAATTTAATTCCCAAAAAACACCAGGTTATAATGTCAAAAACATAGAACCATCAAACCTTTTCAAAACACATAAAATATCATGAATAAACATTCCACACAACTCATAATCAACTAGCAAGCATTTTCATATGAAGATGGAGTAAACTAAACATGTAGACCCTCACGGATATAAGCACTCAACTCTCATGTGTTTAAAAGGGTAAGTGTTTCGCTCAAATTCATTCCAATAGAGATGTTCTACCATATGCTTGCATATCTTCTCATTCGCCATCACTTAGATCACATGCTATACAAGAATCATAAGGACTTTTCCAAAGGTTGTAATGTGGCTTATGGTTAAGGTGGGAAATATTTGGGTATGTGACTCAAGAGCCATCGAAACTAGTGGAGTAAAGATAAATAGACTTAGCTCAAACATATACATAAGACGTGTAAATCAACCACTCACATGATAGTTTCATCATTTTTGCATCTATCCCACACAAATCGAACTCTTTTTTTTTAGATGTAGGAAGAGTTATGAATATAGATCTTTTTCACATTAAAATCACTATCCTTCATCACTTATTTTTTTTTCTTTTCTTTTTCTTTAATCATTCATTTTTTCCTTATTCTGCTTGTGTTTTTCTTGCACAACGTAAACTCCAAATTATACACCAATATTGGAACTCCCTGAATTGACATAGAAAATTTGTTCCAATTCACCAATAATAGCACTGCCATAAGTCTTGATACCCCCACACTTATTTTCTTGCATACCCACACTTCTCATGACATTCAACGATACTCCACTAGCTCTAAAGCTTGGGTAAAGATATTGTTTTTCCAGTTTAAAGCTTGTAATGTGAGTTTATACAGAGAAAAGGCAATAAGGCTCAAATGGGCTCAACAATGGAAAATTCAATTATAGGGTTGGCTATTTGGCTAATGAATCTCATTTATGTAACAAAGATGACCTTAATCATGTTCATGCATTCATGTATCAATGTGATCTTGAAGAGAATCAAGGCAAGTTCTAGAGAAACAAAATCATGGAAGAATATCCCACACGAAAAGAAATAATGAGACTGTTATGGATGTATCAGTCTAAAGGTTCAAAAATCTCACCGACTTTTGTCTACAGAATTTAGTTACTACCATCCTCAAAGAAAATAACTCCACTAATCAACTCTAAGTTGGAAGATCATTCATTCAATCATGTTATGAGTTCTTCAAAAGCCTAACTAATTCCAGCAAATAGCATATACAACCAAAAATCTTTTAACCTCAACTTCTCTTCTTGAAAAATCATGCACATTTGTGTTTTCTTTTAAAAAAATTAACTCACTCAATATAAATGCAACTTAAATCTAAATCTCTCCCCCACACTTAAGACTTACATTGTCCCCAATGTAAGGTCCAATGCAAATAAAAGGACAAATATAACTAAAATAAAAAATAGAATGCGAAAAATAAAAACTAAAATAAAATGATAAAGGAACGAACTCCCCTTGGGTTGCCTCCCAAGTAGCGCCTTTATTTATTGTCTTAGGCTCGACTCATTGCTCTTTCCTTCAACCGACATAGAAAGGGTCTTCGAGATCCAATTGTGTCACGTTCTCCACCTGAAGACCTTCATAGAAAGGTTTCAGTCTATGACCATTCACCTTGAATACCTTTGAGGTTTCCAGACTTTGAACTTCTACTGCACCATGAGGAAAGACATTAGTAATAACAAAAGGTCCAATCCAACGGGAACGCAATTTACCTGGAAACAGACGAAGCCGTGATTGGTATAGGAGGACTTTTTGACCAACTTCAAATTCCTTCCTAGAGATCATCTTGTCATGGAAAGCCTTTGTCTTCTCCTTGTAAAGTCTTGCATTCTCATAGGCATCATTGCGGATTTCCTCTAGCTCTTGAAGTTGTAACTTTCTGTGTTCTCCACTCTCATCCATCTTCATGTTGAAACTCTTGACGGCCCAGTAAGCTTTGTGTTCTAACTCCACTGGAAGGTGACATGGTTTTCCAAACACTAACCGGTAAGGTGACATACCGATGGGTGTCTTGTATGCAGTTCGGTACGCCCATAAAGCCTCATCCAAGTGCAAGCTCCAATCTTTTCTCTTTGGGCAGACCGTTTTCTCAATGATGGATTTGATTTCCCGATTTGACACCTCTGTCTGACCATTAGTTTGTGGATGATATGCAGTTGACACCTTGTGGGTGACATGGTATTTTCTCAACAGAGCTTCCACAGTTTGATTACAAAAATGAGTTCTACGATCGCTGATGAGAGCTCTCGGAATCCCAAACCTGGAGAATATATTAGACTCGATAAAATCTGCAACAACTTTAGAATCATCAGTCCTGGTGGCCTTGGCTTCCACCCATTTCGAAACATAATCCACAGCAAGCAAAATATAAGTAAAACCGAAAGAGACAGGAAATGGTCCCATGAAATCTATACCCCAAACATCAAAGATTTCACAAACAAGTATGGGAGTTTGTGGCATTTCAGTCTTTTGAGATATATTACCTATTTTTTGACAGTTTTCGCATGACTTACAAAAGGAGTATGCATCTCGAAACATGGATGGCCAATAGAAACCACATTCAAGCACTTTTCTTGCTCTTCGTTTTGCTCCAAAGTGTCCTCCACAAGCATAAGAGTGACAGAAGGTAAGAATGGAAGTGATCTCATTTTCAGGAACACACCTTCTAATCACTTGATCTGCACAATGCTTCCACAAGTATGGATCGTCCCATACATAATATTTAGCATCACTCTTTAACTTATCTCTTCTAGCCCTAGACAAATCAGATGGTAGAGTGTGAACAACCAAAAAGTTTACAATGTCAGCATACCATGGTAAAGTTATGCTTGCAGAAAATAATTGCTCATCAGGAAAGGTTTCCTGCAATTGGAGTTCAGCATCCACGTTAGCTAAACGGCTCAAATGATCTGCAACACTGTTTTTCGTTCCTTTTTTATCCTTGATTTCCAGGTTGAATTCACTCAAGAGAAGTATCCATCGTATTAGCCTTGGTTTTGCTTCTTTCTTTGTCATTAAGTAACGCAGAGCTGCATGATCAGAGTAAATAATCACTTTAGTACCTAGTAAATAAGAACATAGTTTTTCTAAAGCAAAAACAATAGCCAATAGTTCTTTTTCAGTTGTGGTGTAGTTTCTCTGGGCGTCGTTAGGGGTTTGGACGCATAATAGATGGCATGAGATGCCTTTATAGTTCTTTGACCCAGCATTGCTTCTACTGCAAAATTGCTTGCATCACACATGATTTCAAACGGGAAGTTCCAGTTAGGGGGTTGAATGATTGGTGCAGAAGTCAACAGTTCTTTCAACTTGTCAAATGCCATTTTGCATGCCTCATCAAATTCAAAAGTCACATCCTTTTGTAACAATTTGCATAGGGGTAAAGCAATTTTGGAGAAGTCCTTGATAAACCTGCGATAAAACCTACATGTCCAAGAAAAGAGCGAACCTCCCGTACACTAGCGGGGTTAGGTAGAGATTGAATAATATCAATTTTAGCTTTATCTACTTCAATACCCTTAGATGAGATAACATGCCCTAGAACTATACCTTGTTCTACCATAAAGTGACACTTTTCAGAATTCAAAACAAGATTAGTTTCCATGCATCTTTTAAGGATTAACTCAAGGTTATGCAAACAGTTATCAAATGAATCCCCATGGACTATGAAATCATCCATAAAAACCTCTATGATATGCTCAACATAATCTGAAAATATACTCACCATACATCGTTGAAAAGTAGCTGAAGTATTACAAAGACCAAAGGGCATGCGACAGTATGCAAATGTTCCAAATGGACATGTGAAGGTTGTCTTTTCTTGATCTTTTGGGGCAATTGCAATATGGAAATAATCTGAATAACCATCAAAAAAACTATAGTAAGAATGACCAGCTAACCTTTCAAGCATTTGATCAATAAATGGTAAAGAAAAGTGATCTTTTCGGGTAACAACATTTAATTTCCTATAGTCTATACAAACTCTCCACCCATTTTGAACACGGGTGGTAACCAATTCATCGTTCTGATTTTTCACCACAGTTATCCCCGTCTTCTTAGGAACCACTTGAACTGGACTGACCCAACTGCTATCAGAAATAGGATAAATCATGCCAACTTCCAAAAGCTTGAGGATCTCTTTCTTCACAACATCCATCATGGGTAGGTTTAATCTTCGTTGAGGTTGACATGAAGGTTTTTCTCCTTCTTTAAGCAAAAGCGATGCATGCAGGTGGATGGACTGATTCCCTTGATGTCAGTGATTGTCCAACCAATGGCTGTTCAATGCTCTTTGAGGACCTGCAACAATTTTTCTTCTTGCAATGTAGTCAGTTCGTTGGAAATTATCACTGGTAATGTTTTGTCATCTCCAATGAACACATATTTAAGGTGATTAGGGAGAGGCTTCAAATCTAGAATGGGGGCTTGCACAACAGAAGGTAGAGACTTTTCATTATAAACAGGCAAATCAACATAAAAACCCTTACTTGCTTGTTGTGACCTTGGAGGAGTGTTCAACATATCAACAGTTTCTCGCAAATTGGGATTCAACGTTAATTCATCATTCTTTTTCTCTACACTCTCACGAATAGCGACCTCCAAATCATCATTCCCATCAAGATCAAAAACATCACGTGCTAGATCATCAATTACATCGATAGAATATACAACATTATCATCAACAGGAAATTTCATGGCATCATAGATATTAAATGTAATTACCTCACCATCAAATTCCATGGTCAATGTACCACTATGAAATCAATTTTAGTTTTGGATGTTTTTAAGAATGGTCTACCTAACAAGATATGGCTAGTTTGGTCACTGTTTTCCATATCAAGCACATAAAAGTCAGCAGGAAAAATCAAGTCATTAACTTGTACAAGGACATCCTCAATCACACCATTTGGGTAGACATTTGATCTATCAGCTAATTGAATTACCACACCAGTTTCAGTTAAGGGGCCAAGTTTCGAAGAAGTATAAATGGAATGTTGCATGACATTTATAGAAGCTCCTAAGTCTAACATGGCTTTCTCAAATCCGGTGTTACTTATCATGCAAGGAATAGTAAACATACCTGGGTCCTTGCATTTTGTTGGAAGTTTCCTTTGAATGACTGCAGACACGTTTTCTCCAACTTTCACCTTTTCACACCCCTTCAGTTTCTATTTTCTCTTAATAGTGCACAATTCTTTTAAAAATTTAGCATAACAGGGTATTTGCTTAATAGCATCTAACAAGGGAATGTTTACCTCACATTTTCGAAAAGTTTCATAAAGCTCCCTATTTGGATCATTTTTCCTAGATTCTACCAAAGCCTGAGGGAATGGGGCTACTGGTTTATAATCAGATAGTGGAGGAAACTTTCGTTTTGGTGCATTATCCTCAGTTTTGTTACTATTTTCCATAGTGATGTCCATGTCTTTCTCCTTGTCTTGTTCTAACGATGTGGGAGTTTCATTCACTGAGATTTCCACTTCCTTGTCATTCCTCAATAATATTGCACTTGCATTCTCCCTTAGATTTACCACTGTTTGAGAGGGTAGCTTTCCCGAACTTTGTGATTCCAGTCGACTGACAGCACTAGCCATTTGACCCATTTGATTCTCCAAACATTGAATGCTAGCCTTGGTCTCCTGTTGAAATTGTAAAGTGTTAGTTGCAAGAGATTTAACTATATCTTCTAAAGACATTTCAGAGTTAGAAGTTTGGCCATGTTGTTGTCTAGGCGGGTATGGCTGCCTATATTGTTGAAAGTTTGGGCGATTTTGAGCAACATGTTGATTTGATTGCGAGTTTCCATAGCTAAGATTGGGATGATCCCTCCATCCTGAGTTGTATGTCTTCGAAAAATGATCATAATTCATTTGTGGTTGTCCAGGGAAACCACCCCCCTGCATTAACTTGTTCCGTAGGTTCTTCTTGAAGAGTTGGATAAACATCAGTTGGATGTCCCATTACTGAACAAATTTCGCAAACCTTCGCTGTCTGCACATTACCTGTGGCCATTTGACGAACAAGAGTAGTCAGATTCGCTATTTGTTGTTCAATGGATGAGACATTTACCTCGTTAACTTGTCTAAAGGGGGATCAAATCTAGCGCCAAATTGTTGAGAATTGGCCGCCATGTTTGCAATTAAATTCCTCGCTCCTTCGGGAGTTTTATCAACCAAATCTCATCCACTTGTAGCATCAATCATGCTCCTTTCTGTGGGTTGAAGACCTTCATAGAAGTATTGGATGAGAAGTTGTTCACTTATTTGATGATGGGGACAACTTGCACACAATTTCTTGAACCGCTCCCAATACTCATGAAGAGATTCCCTGTGATCTTGTATGACACCACAAATTTCTTTTCTAATATTTGCTGCCCTTGAAGTTGGAAAATATTTCTCTAAAAATAATCTCTTCATTCCATCCCATGTGGTAATGCTTCCCGATGGTAGATAGTAGAGCCAATCTTTAGCCGAATCCTTCAGAGAAAATGGAAAGGCTCTCAATTTAATCTGTTCTTCAGTAATTCCTGTGGGTTTCATACTCGTGTAGACCACATGAAACTCTTTCAGATGTTTATGAGGATCTTCACCTGCAAGACCATGAAAAGTAGGCAAAATGTGTATTAGTCCAGATTTAAGCTCAAATGTAGTAGTAGCATCTAAAATAGAAAAAGTTATGCATAAAGGTTGTTGATTCAATGTAGGGGCTGCAAGCTCCTTCAAAGTTCTATTTTCGGCCATGGTTATTTCTCCTTCAAACTCAAAATCACTTGCAAATGGATTGTTATGATTGAGATTGCTTTCTTCAAGATTTTGTTGGATGTTACTCCTTAACCTGCACAAAGTTTTCTCAATTTCTGGAACGTACTTCAAATCACTTTGATTAGAAGATCGAGTTGCGGTCATAAACAAACAAAACAAATTAAAAGTAAATTATAAAAAAAAACTAGATTAAGAAAGACAAATAAAATTCTATGCTAAAATTTCTAAAAAAATAAAATA